>WNHD01002201.1:0-15731 GCA_011057455.1 Ganaspis sp. Gsp50
AAATGAAAATAACAAAAATTATTGAAATTGACATTTTGAATTCCGCGCCTATTTTCCGTTTGGATTAGGTTGGTCACATTGTATGCATACAAATATGTACTACCCGTTTCACTCAAGTTATCCCAGCTGTCAAAAATATCACGTAGGTTAAAAATAATAGTCTTAGGTTAAAAATGAAGCCATCATGGCCTCTTTTTTTCCATTTTTACCCCGCTTTTTTGCCCTAGGGATAAAAAGAATCCAAGTCTACCAGTGGCGCAAAATGAGATACTTTTGTTTCGTGTTTCGAGGTATGAAATAGCGCCATTTTAGTGCCTGTGGGATATAAATTATATTTGCTAACAGATAATGAACTGGGAAGCAAAAGGTAATGGAAATTCGTTTTTGTAAATCAGCAAAACTAGAAAAGAAAAGCAAGAAAATTAAATGAAATGTAAAATAGAGCAAGGTGGCCATAATAATGAAAACCCGAGCAGATGAGATTGTATGTGTAAAAATGAAAAATTTGCTGCTAGGAGAATTCAAGAGGTAAAATGAGAGAAAAAGCTGAAAAAGGGCATTGGAAATGATGGTACATTGTTAGGGATAATGAAGTAACTAATAGAAAAAAATGAAAAGAACAGAAAAAGATTAATAGAAATTGAAAGAAACGAGTCGAAGAGATAAATGTGCAAGGAGTGACGCAAAGAAGTAAGAAGCAAAAAAACGTGAACCACATAAAAGAGTTAAAGAAAAGTAAATACCAGAGTTGCCTTATATAAAATTGAAAGACGTATTGAATGCATAAAAGCCTCAAGGAGAAGAGAATAGATTAAAAAAAATTTAAAAAGCGAACAGAGTTTTTGTCTATTTTGGATTCGACAAGACACGACATGTTTTTTAATAAAATAACGAATATAGAAAATATAACTATTGTTACGTTCTTGTGACTTGACTAAATTATGTTATCTCAAAAGAGTTCTTGATGTTTTATTTAATAACTACATTATAAACACGTGCAGCACCAGCTGACCTATTATTGATTTTTTAAGTCGGCGTTTGACCATTTTTTCGTCTAATTTGACGACTACGAATCCAGTGTCCAGTTTGAGGCAAATCTTCTGAGGACCTTTTGATTTCTTGCATCTTGTTCCTGCTATATCAAATTCATTGAAATACAAGGCCAGTCGATTTTATTAAATGTAGAGGTTCCAGATTCGTAACAATAGAAACGATTAGGCTTGTTTGCCTAAGGGATTATCTCATCTATCGAGACCTGGTACCAGTAGCGGACCAGCACGAGCCCGAAACAAACATTTTAAGTACAAACGCTCATTTAGATAATATTAGGTAAGTAATATACAATACATATAAATGTGTATTTAAATATTTTCCTTATGTTTAATCCCGATTCCGTTTAAACCGAACTTTTCGTTTCAGCAAACCTGTTCAAGGATCGCCCAATTTCAAGGATTTCTTGTTCCCTCGCACAAAACCACGTCTACATTTGTAAACAATAAATTTTGCTTTTATCAAAAATATAATTTTCCTTTATGCATGTTCTTTCCTTCTTTATAAGATAAAACAGGCAAAATAAATAATAATATTGTTACTCTCACAAGTCTCTTCTGGACGTGATATTATAATATTGTAGGTAATTTTGGTACTAAGAGTCTCTGATGAGATCTCGCACTAGATTTATTTTCGGGAATGAAGACTCAAAAATATTGATAAAAATGAAACACTCTGTTTAAAATAATATTTTTTGTAGTTTAGTTTTGTACAGGCGAATACTAGAAATAATTGTTTTACGATCCGAGATATTAGTTTCACTAAGCCAAAGCGAAATGGCTTGTCGGCTCTCAAATTGATTAAAACAAATATTGCTCGTTTGTCGGATCATTCTACTTCAATTCATCACTGAACAAAAAAGTCCTAAATTTTATACTTCACTGAAATAATTATATGCAGGTAAAATCATGCAATCTTTATGTCGTAACCATTCTAATTAAAAGTTAATCAAGCAAAAATATTGATAAAATTAACATTATTTCTCACTAGTTAACTTTTAATCTCACTAGTTCTAAATTAGCTAATAATTTACATATTATGATAATTGATTAAATTTCAGTTTTAGTTTCAAATATTTTATTTATTTCTACCTATCTGACGACGATTTTGCAATTTTCTTTTAAGAATTTTCAAATATTTATTCTATTTTTAATAATGTCATTTGTATAGAGTAAATATTCTATAATATACATTTTGAAACTTCTTTCAATTTAATAAATTCATGTTCTTTTATTCATTTCAAATTGAGAATGTCTTACTCTTCGCGTAGTTCTACTTCTTCTGGGTACTTAATATTTACAGACATCACTGAACAGTCAAACTAGTTATTAAAATTAAGTTTGACTTAGAATTAAATTATATGAGTCTTTTGTAACAGTCATTAGTAGTCAAAGAATCTGAATTAATTAAAGAAGATCTTGATGTAGAGTAAATATTTTTAAATAAAAGCAGGATGTAACAAATGGGTAGGAATTTTGAAGAGAAGTTCCTTCACGATTGTAGGTCAAAGCTCTTTCTCAATTAAGACGTTCCATCATGAGAAGGAAGGTAAAAGGCGTCAAAAAAGGTAGAAACGAACAGAGTATACATTATGTTGTTGAGACTTGTGACGCATGGGAGAATTGTGTGAAAGAAGGTAAAAAAATGTTGACAAGTAAATGTGATGAGAATTTCAAGGATGAGAGCATATAGGTAAAAGAAGATGAAAAAGGTCAGGGAAATGAGAAATAGAAAAAGAGTGTGTGTTAAGGAAACGAAACTCTTTCGCCTCTTTTGCTTTTGTTTCCATCCGATAAATAAAAGGAATTAGCTTTGTGACATTGCAAAAATTACGTAATTTTTTCAATTCGCAAAATTTAAAACATTCTTATCAAATTCTAATTTTTTAAAAGTCATTCCTAATTAATTTTCAGTCTAATTTAATTACTCTCCGTGGCTGTTGGAAATGTGAGGACTTGGTTGCAAATCCCAAAAATTAGTATTTAAAATTTAATTTTGTACATTTCTCTTTATGAATGTAATACTGTTCAAGTCATTCCTGCTAAAAAATCACAGAATTTGATAGGAATTCTTACAAGAATTGCTAAATTTTTCACCTGTAAAATAATGTAATGTTTCTGTTGGATTTGAATGTTAGAGACCTAAAAATAAAAAAAACCTAAAACCTGGACCGCATGATTTAAATCATTTAAATAATTACAAAATTACCTGCGAAGTTAGCTCAGTTGGTTGAGAGCTTGGGCTTTGCGGACGCTTTGAACCATCGCTGGATCGCGCCCATTGGCCCAGGTTTTTCTCCAACTCGTGAGATAACTCGACCGGGAGGTTAGACGCCGAAGGTCAACGGTGTGCGCTGTCGATACATTATCCGGCACACACCACTGAAACCCGAGTGTCGGTAACCGGTTGAACTCTGGGTAGGTTTTCCACAGTTTTTCTACCCACTGACGAGCAAGCCTATCACGGGCGGTCCAGGCAAATGCGAGTACTCCTAATAAAGTCGTTTGTGGACGCAAATTAGAAAAAGTTTGAGAGTAACATGGCTTAAAAAAAAGGAGAGGTTGTCAGGGAGTACAAGGCAAAAAGAAAGATGGTGGCTGAGAGTAGGGTATAAAACCGTAATCGGTAGTACCAAAAGAAACTAAATAAAAAAAATAATAATTACAATTTTTTCTTCTTTAATCTTCGGATCGTACACAAAAGTTATGAATTACTTTAAAACGCTAACTCTATACTGGATTAATATCCTGCGTTGATGCAGACCTGATGACTTGTTAGTCACTCGCAGGGACATTTAATCATTTTATCTTTTAGAAGATCTTCATTATTTTATTAAAATCTATTTCAATCTCTTGCTGCTAAGAATTTGCCAAAGCCTGATTATTCAAGAATCATGAAATCCTGACTATATCGATTTTGAATTCAAGAAATGTAGATGCCCTATTGTTGTGTCACTCTTTGAGATTCTCGGATTCCAGTAGCTAATTTGCATTTCAAAAATAGTATTGGAGGAGTTTAATAACGATTAGTGTTGACAAATATTATTTATACGGTGAATTACTACTTTGTTTAATTAATTTTAATGTTAAATAAAATTAAAGTAGTCTGTTCCTGCTTGGTAAAGGGCGAAGTCTGCTGGTGCACCTGAGCGTAGGCAGCCATCCATCAGTATTCGATCACGTTTGCGCGGCAGCTGGGATCGATCGGCCTGACCGTGCGTTGAGTCGCACTACTTGCCGGCCTTTCTTCAACGTCCGTGCTGTACTCTCTAAATCTGGATGAGCGATAAATATATCACTATTTCAAATCATTGAAATCCCGCTGATCTAAATTTAAAGAGTATCGACCTCAGGCCATCGGTTCCCGATTTTATTCACTCAGAATTCGGTTCCATACGTATGATTCTTTAGCCGTTGGGACCAGCAAAAAACCTTTTGAAATCATTATTAACTCTTCATGTACAAATTTTATATTCTCAAAAAGAAAATTATGATTAGAACCATTTGTACTAAAATTCCCCAATCTATGTTGATTAATCACGTTATGATAGTCTTGTTTTCGTTATGATTTTGTTTTTTAAAGAAATAATTAGTTTCTTTTTGTTTTTTATTTGTTAACTGCAGACTGACAAAACATTTCTATGAAATTGTGTGTCACGAAGAAGAGGGTATATTGACTTCGAAACGTCGACGTTGTTTTAAATACATTGATAATTATTGTTTGAAGCTATCGTTTTATTTTGCTAATATGTTTATAATCTAATTTCTCTTTACAACCATTGTTAGAAAGATAATTAAAAAAGTATGTTTAATAAACTTACCAATATTTTCAACACCTAATGCATTAGCTTTGCTCTCTTTATTTTTTTCGTCTCGGTTACACACGTCGCCTGTATTTTTCCACCACTTGTCATAAAGGATCTGTATAACACCTTTCTCTTGAAGTTCTAAGATGGCCAAGGATATTTTATCTCTCCACGGTGAACCTTTGCATAAAAAGTAAGACAACTAGAAAGATATTTTTATTGTTAACCCACAGGTAAAGAATATGACAGTTTTAAAATGATGTTCATTTTATCAATTGATGGTGGTATTGGGGGTGTAAAATTTTAGAATACCTTTCGGAGTTGCGATCCCATAACCTTTGCTGTCTAATAATCCGCCGATTTGTGTCAGATTACAGTCTCTTTGAACAGCGTAATCCAACATCGTTGATTCCATTAGGAAAGCGTAGTCTCCTTCAAGGACCCTTTTGACTCCTTCTTCATAGGATGAAACAAATACAGCTGGACTCTTAGATTCCATAAACCTCCACATTTTTTGGTAAATTCCAATTTTAGAATCCTTTAGATGCAAAAATAATTGTATAATATTAACATTTTTAAAATTCCAACAAATGGAAAGCAAAAATGTTGCGAATTATTTTATTTTCTTCATTTGCAGAAAGATATTGATACTAAGATAACACATTTTCTTTGGCACAATCGCCTTTTGGTGATCATGATAAAATTTTAAATTTAATTAAATTATCGGATGTAAATGTTTTTATAATTATGACTATTAAGTGTTTGAGTGCTAAAAAGACATTTATTGTATGTATTGTGACGTGGTAAATTTTAGCACGCACAATTTTTCGACTTTTAGTAATTTAGAAAAAAAACCGAATATTAAATTTGAAGGTTAAATAAATATCAGACTAGAAGTCACAATTCAGGATGCTGTGCATCCAAATAAAAACTCTTTATTTAAATTAACTTTAGTGCTCGAGTGTTTAGCGTCTTTGTTTTCTTCGCTCTAATGGCCGTATATTAATAACTTGTGACTATTAAAATAATTAAAATATTATAATTAAGTTTGTCTTTATATTGAATCAAACATTCGTAAATTTAAAATCAGTGTTATCTTTATTTATCTCGAGACTCTGCCGTTTTGATTAAAATATTGAGTTAGTTTGGCATAAATTATAAAAATTAAAGTAAAGTAAAAATAAAATCTTAAATTGAATAAAGTCGGGTTTAGTTATTTTACCGCTTCTTAAAATTAAATGACTTGGCGTTCAAGAATTAATATTAAAAATAATAAATTAAGCCAAGTAATCAGAAATTAATTATAAAATAAGTAAAATTGTGGTTACAAAGTAAAATCTAGTTACAGTATACAAAGTATTTTTATTTTCTCCAGTCTGAAGAGGTCAACGAATCGTTGGTGAAACGTAGCTCTAATATAAAAAGACAATCGTCTTTTAAAATTCCGGTGTTTAGTATTTTTTTACTTTACTAAAAAGCATAAACCTATGTTAAATTTGTTTCTACTGATCAATACTTTTCTTTAAAATAATGTAACAATGGAGAGCAACAAAATACTTCTGACAAAGTGAATTTTCCTTTATTCAGTATGCATCCAATCCATTATATTACCACCCACAAATTCCACTTCATATTTCATCAAAAATACATTCATTTCAATGTAAAAATTTGCACTCAATAGCTTTAAAACATTTGTATGTGTTCATAAAACGTAAAGTACGAATTTTTTCTGTACATTAAAAAGTACATTTATGAATTAGCAGTTAAAAGTTCCCAATCATAGGTACATACTAATTATATCATTTCATGATGTAAAGTGACATTCTTTACACTTGAAACTCGATGCAATAATAAATTTTAGAACCTAAAATCTTTCTTTAGTGTAAAAGAGTTTTCACAAGACAGAAAATACTTGTATCTGTTTGATATCTGTTTCTCTGTTTGAGATGATACTACTTGCTTGCGACAACTTACCCAAGTCGAAATTTAGGTCCTACATTACTCCTTGTAAAACCTAATTATTATGAACCTTACTTTGATTTTGTCAGAATTCAGTAAACTTTCTTTTCAATCTCGTAGTGGAAGAAAAGAGAAATTCGCGGCAGTTTAAATTTTGACTGGGGTAACATGTACACAATGACGCAATGTACTTTTTGTGATGTAGGACGAAATAAATACAGTCGACTCTCGATAAGTCAAAGCGCGATAACTCAAATTCTTCGATAAGCCAAAGTGGCCTTTGGGTCCCTAAAATTCAAAATTCGCCCATTTAGCATTTGATAACACAAATTTTTCGCTAACTCAAAGATTCTTCTGTCACCCTTCAACTTTGACTTATCGAGAGTTGACCGTATGGTTTATTTGTAAAGTGTGAAAATATCCACAAATCATTGTCTCTATAATTTAAGTATGCAACAAACATTACCCTAAAAAATGTCATGGTACTTCCTCCTTCCAGTGTTCCATATGCTATTTCTGTTTGTTCAGCCAAATCAGCTGCATTTTCAATAGGAGTTATCATTCTCTCAACTGTGAGAAAAGCAGCAAGATTTGCTGTATATGAGGAGATAATAATTAGCGTGAAAAACCACCAGATTCCACCAACAATTCTCGTACTAGTTGCCTGCGAGTAAAAATGTAGATTTTTTTAAAATCAAATGTATTATAGACATTAAATGCTGAAATACCTTAAAAACACACAGGACGATATCTTCCATGAAGCTTTTCCTCAGTTTCTAAATTAATATTCCCAAGCGTCAATTGTATAACTGGGGGAAGCTTAACCTAAGCTTTAAATGTTCGCCTCAAGAAATGCTTCCATTGGAAGTTCAGAGGAAGATGTAGTACTATATATTGAATAACAATTTCATTTAACTTGCTAGATTATCAAAATAAAATGAACAATAAATAAATATTTTTAAAAAGGTATCCATTATTATAAAAATTTCTATGGGGCTTCTCTTGAGCTTCCGCTGAAAGCTTAGAGTAAGTTTAGCGGAAAATATTGTGCTGTGTAGTAAATGCAAAAAGAGAATAGAAAAACAATTTTTTAAAACTAAATAAGGATTTATAGAGAGAAAAGTAATCAAATTGTTGAACACTTAAATCAGACACCCTTATTGGAAAATAGTTTAAAAGCAGTTCCTGTTATGTTAAAGAAAACAGGATAATTTACTTTTATTAAATTATCTGTCAGATGTAATAATAGTAACTATAACAGAAACAAATAATAATAATAATAATAATAATAATAATCCCGTGGGAGTTGCTGAACTCCTATCGGGCGCGTCCCCGGGTGGCGAATAGGGGAATGCCTCCTAGATATTAGGTGGTACCGGTGAAATGAAATAGCCTGCGTGGACCAAAACCAAATAGGGGTGGTGCCCCGATGAGCTAACCAAATCACGAGAACAATGAGCGAGGAAAGTAAGTTTGAATTTACGGAGCAGGGGAGGGATACCCCAGTACCGGCGGCTGTGAGTGAGCAAGCGGGCTCCCAGGCTTCGAAATCCAATGAGCGCAGTGCTTCGAGGGTGGACCACTTGGCCCCCGGAGCATCTAATGCATCAAGGGAAGGCAGGCGATCAGTCTTAAAGCCACCTGTGCTTTTGCTGGATGGCAGCGAGATACACAGATCAGAGAGTCTGCAGAGTCTTGTCAATGTGGCAAGCAAGAGAAGCGTATTTAGCAACGCTACAGCTAAAGATTTAGACAGTTGTCATGCGGATCGAGAGCGAAGCAAGGCTCTAAGAAACGAAGAGGCCGAATGTTTAGCAAAAATTGAAGACCAGGTAGGCGAGATGTTAAAGGCCTGCCTGAAGCAGCCAAACGTCGCAATGACGATCAAAGAAGGTCTGAAAAAATGCAAGGAGCTAATAGACACAGCACGCAGCAAGCAGACGGAGGCAGATGTTTCGACCAATGTTTCGACCAAGGCCTCGTGTTCGCAGAAGAAACTCGCTAAATGCGACAAAAGTGGAGAGAAGTCATTCAAGTGCGCCAGATTAGGAAGGTCGTACTTGAATGCCAAAATAGGAAGAAGGAGGATAGCCCGCCACCAAATGAGCAGGCTAAGAAGGTGCAAAAAAGGGAGGCAACTTTTGCAGATAAAGCGAAGGCTGCGAAAAAAGAGAAGACCACGGTATCCCAGCCTAAAGCGCCGGATCTCACTAAGGGTCCAAGAGCTTTTGTGGAGAGGCCGAGGCAGAAGAAGCAGACGATGCTGATAAAGGTTGCTGCGGGTCACACCTATGCATCTGTCCTCAGCAAGCTCAGAAAAGAAGTCAAGCCGGAGTTGTGCGAGTCAGAGGTGGTGGGTGTTAGGCGCAAACAAAAAGAAGACCTTCTCTTAACATTAGGGGGAGGCTTAAAACTCGAGACATTTGCTACAAGAGTAGCGGAGACCGTGGGAGACATGGCGACTATCCAGTCCCGAGATGACCAGAAAGTTACTCTGAATATCCGGGCCTTGCAAACAAAAAATGATCAGAGGCAAGTAAAGCTGCTCCCCAAGAATAAAAGGGGTATCAAGTTGGCGGTGGTCACCTTAACCCACCGAGAAGCAGCAATTTTGGAGCAGCTTGGCCATGTCAAGGTTGGCTTCCTTAGTTGCTGTGTAAAGAAACGAGTTACGGTGATTAGATGTCACCGCTGCCAGTTGTAAAAATAAAGCTAGGTGTGTGCTTACTATTAATCCCCTGTGAATGACGCAGAGTACACCCTCTTCTATTGTAGTAAATGAGACACCGAGAGTCAGACCTTGTTCGCTGGTGTAAACTGTGAAGTCACACCAAAGAACATGGATGAGCTAATGATCCGGTCCCAGGACGACTGGAAGCTCATCGAGACCTTCATCATCTCAATTATGAGAGTTAAGGCTTTCGATGGCCTCAGACAAACGTGAATAGCTTTCTTTCTTTTTTATTTTTCAGTCCGAATTGGATTTTAAAAAAAATAGTTAAAAATTAGTTAAAATAGAAACTTAAGATGAATTGAAATTATAAAAAATATTTGTAGTGAAAATATAAATAAAAATTGAACCGACTAAGTAGCTCAGATGAAAAGTGATTAGGGCTTTGCGATCGCGAATCGAGGGTTCGTGCCCGTTAGCCTGGGGGTTTTTCCGGCACTTAAAGTACTTGGAGCGGGAAATTTGACGTTGAGGACTTGTTTGTGAAATATTTCGAGACTTCGAAATCATACATGAAAGACTCAACTGTTGATAAATCGGCTTTACTCAGTTAAAGTTTTTTGAAGTTTCCCTTAACTCTGGTCAGAAAGAGCAAGGTGAATACGAGTAATTCTAATTAAAGTCGGCTACGGACGCAAGTTAAGGGGAATGAATGGGGATTTATGGGGATTTATGGAGAATTATTTGGAGGGTATAAAATATGTTAAAACCTGAAAGGGTATACATGGAGGAACCAAATAAATATAAATAAAAATTGAAAATAAATAGTTACAAATTATAAAAAATAGTATAATATTTTTATCGATGATAATAATATGAAATTAGTAGCAAAGTAATATTGTTTACTAAATAAATGTAAAAGAATGTTTATTTTATAAATTATTAAACCATTTCTAATTTAATTATTCAAACGGTTTTCTAGACAAAAGTGAACAGAAAATAGTATTTAAATTATTTAATCTGATGTACTCTTCTTTCGTTGGAAAATAGAAACTAGGAAGGAATAAGAAGTAGCAAGATTAAATGGCAGCATATTTTATATCCACTCTGTAGTCTATGTTTTTATATAGATTTTAAATAAACATATTCTGCTGAAAAGAAAACTGAGCACAGCTGTTTTATTTCAAATTTAAATGCTTCATGGAGATTTAATTTAGTTGTAAAAACGCAAAATTTTTATATAGAGGTGCTTTTCTCCTTTTTTCTTTTTCTATGAACTTACAAAATAAGCTAAAATAATATTAATTATAATCACTAAATGTTAATGATTTAGAGTAATAATATTAATTGAATTTATAGATTATACTGTACTTATTATACTGCAATTATTCATTTAACTTTAAACTAATTTTTTAATCAATGAAGAAAAAAGTAATAGTTTAATTATTTCATTCAAAAGTAGTTATTTAGCAATTTAATAAAATATGTTATTTTATCGTTAAACTCCAAAATAATGACTGAATCATTGAATTAAAGACTTGAATAAAAAATTTTACTGCATTTTGTCAATGTTGGACAACTTTTAGTTGATATTTGGTATATTTTTAATTTAATTATTATTAATATTTTATTTATAATTATTCTTTATTTTTGCAAATTGTTTTTCTAAATTTCTTTTTGCGAAAATAATTAAAATGTCAAAATTACATAAGTATAGTGTTACATACACATTATCAGAACTATATCCAGACATTTTAATTAGTCTCTTCTGTATAAAAAAGTTGTATGAGGAAAACATAAAAAGATAAACGTATAATCAATAAGTCATATCCATTCCCTCTCGTTGAAAATATTCTGAAATTCGTGGTTTCAGTGTTAGAATCGTGTGATTTCATTATCATCTGCGGGGTGTGAAAACTGGATTCCAACAATTCCGTATTAAAGTCGCTCTTGACTTTTTTATCATTTTATCTTTTCGGACATTATTTAACTATATCTAAAACTTTCCACACGCATATTACAAAAGAATTATAAGGACCGGAGGGAACAATAACTCTGCCCATGGAATCCACATAGCAATGTACATGTATATAGTAGTATATATAAGTATCAGTTTTTTGCAATTGAGGCTTTTGTAATTCATATGGTTTCAGTATTCAGGAACGATCATATAATACTGGCTATCGCTATTTTTTTTAAAGAATTACTCTTTAGCTTTGGACCATTTTTGGGTACGATTGTATCAAAGAAAAATTGGCTTATTCATAGAAATTTACATTTTCATGCTTCCTGTTAGTCTTTTAAGGTAATTTTAACAGGCAAAAGCTAGTCTTTAAAGGTTTCAAAATATAGTAACTGTTATTTTTGTGTGTAAAAAAGAAAATCTTGTAAGCGGCTTTAAAGCTTCCTTGTTAAATGAATACGTGTAGAAATAAAGAAATGAAGTATAATTGAAATTTTTGTTGATTTTTCCTGAGTTTAACAAAGTTTCTTCTTAATTCATAATAGTAAATAATCATTGCACGATTAAACAGTTCTTATGGAACACAATAGGAATCTGGTCTGTCAATACATAGCGGATGCTATGATGTTTATTTCTATTATATATTTATTTTCAGATTCCATGGGAAAGTAATTGTTATGTTATATTAAAAATACTGACGATAACCCTGCATGTATTTCACATACTCACAGAGCCGGTTAGCACCATATGTTACAAATCAGTTTAGTCTTAGTTATTGTGTTCTTTAAATTCAAATCTGTCACATGTGACAAAAAAGTTACCTAAACATTAAATTCCAAATGAGATAAAACAAATTAATTCAAGTTAATAGTTTCATTTGATGGTGAAATTCATTTTCAAATATTATTAAAATGTATCAAACGTACCATTACAGTTTTATATTTGGTACGTAAATTCACACAGCTTGCATGCTAACAAAAAATGCAAATGATTTTAAAACAACTTTATTTTTGTTTAGCGGCACATGAATAAGATTTCAAAACGTGTTTCTCCTATTTTTATTTCTAATACACATTCTAATTTTCTATTTATTAAAAACCCATTTGTCTCTTTTTCTTTTTGTTAAAATATAGGACAATTTCTAATTTGTCTTATCCGTAAAACTATTATTTTTTACTCCATACCATCACCAAATCATTAATTTTGTGAATGTGGAAATATTAACTAATAAGTAAAAACTGCTATAAATTTTCTATAATATTTTATGATCAATTAGTTTAGGGATTATTAACTGTAAAGTAATTATGCAATAGAGTAGGATCATAAACAATTATTAGATCTTCAGCATATAATTAATTATTAAATATTGATCTATAATAACAAGACTTTATATTTTATTTTATGCTACGTTTCCATGTCTGGTATGACATCTTCATACGGCTAAATTAAAAATTATCGACGTCACATAATAACTAGTTTCTAAAACCGTCAATACTTAAAGAGCAACATGTCGAAATTAATCATTTATATAATAATATTTCGGATGGGAATTATCATACGATTTAATTGACATATTCTTTATGTTAATCGGACCCGCAAAGCAATAAACTATTTATGCCTACTCCATCTTGACCGTAAAGTGATGAATTCTAAAATGTTACTGCAAACAGATATCGAGAAAATTGACTTTTCTTGTTCTAATGAAATTTTCATAGAATATTCCAAGGAACGATCCATAAATGTCGGACATTTTCATATGCCTGAAATATAGACAGAACATTTCCAATAAATATTCCTAATTTTCCAGTGGAACATTCCCGGAAAATGAATGGAATATTCCGGTTTATGTGGGTATGTGAAAGAAATAAAATTTCACAAAAAAAATTTTTGATAACTCAATACATTCAAAATGGTCTAACCGTTGAAAGAAACTTATTAACTTTAGAATGAACATGTATTTTCTCTACCAGAAATAATTAATCTGAAAGCAATAAAAATTTTCTGCGTTCAACGGAAAAAGAGACCTACACTAAAAAAAAATAATAAGTTAACTGGAAATTTCAAAATCTGCACTTTTAACTCGTGAGATAATCTCAGCTAAAAATGAACAATTATATTTTAATTTTGAAAATGGTTTGGTTGAAAATGGTCAAGACCTGCACCAAGAAAAAATAATAAGTTCACTGGAAATTTCAACACCTGCACTTTTAACTCGTGAGATAATCTCAATTAAAAATGAACAATTATATTTTAATATTGATTCAAATTTTCCAAGAATTTTTGACGTCAAACTCAATTTTTCAATTATATTTTAATTTTGAAAATAGTTTATTTCAAATTAAAATCCCACAAGGAAGAATAAGAGAAGGGCTTCTTTATAGCTGAAGACGTCTGTAAAACGCAAATTGTAATGGAAAAATCGGAATTGTTAAATATTTTCTTAGTAATTAGGATTTACTGTATTAGGCTAGCAGCTTTAAGATAACATACTGCTATGTCGAGACCGCAATTCATTTGTAATATTATTAATTATAGAGTACTGGCGCTTTTCAAATATTGTTCTTTATTAAATAAAACACACAGTCCTTAATTCATTGCATCTCTTAGAGACGTGGAAGTTTAAATAATAAATAATTTAATTCTTTATTTCTTGTTGTTGAAATATTTTTTTACATGCGTAGTTAAAAAAAATGACATACATGCTTTGTGACAAATTCCTAAATATGAATTCAAATTGCATCCAGTTAATGCTTGGATGGTCAAAAGAAATACTAAAATTTAAAAAGTTTAAGCAGGCATTTAAAGTGATATTGACAAAAACATGCTCTCAAACTAAAATTTTATAAATATTGTAAACCGAAGTTAATGTTTTTTCATTGAAGCTTGAAAACATAATTCTGTTTCTTGAGAAACTTTATTTTATTTTGACTGTGCTTTTGTCACTTTAATAAAAAGAAAATGATCACTTTAAGCAAAACAAAATTTTGCAAAAAATTATACATATTATTTAACAGATCATAATAAAACTGAAATTATTAAAAACGAGAATGTTTAAAATTAGTAAACATAAGGTGCTTAGCTTGCAATGTGTGCGCATGCAGGGTTAACATGCAATGACGAAAAGTATTAAATTTCCGTTGAATTACTTTGATGAATAAGTTTCTGAAAAACTTGTAATACTCAAAATATATAATTAAATTAGCGTTTTATTAATTTTCTTCAAAGACGTGAATATGAATGGATTGACTAAAGATATTTATACATATGGTGCTGGACTTAAAAGATCGCAACATAAGTTTAATATTATTATAAAGAAATTCAGCAATGATGACGAGTATGATGAAAAATATTCAATAGAAATGAATCAACTAAAATTTAGAATGTTTATTATCGTATAAATAACATATTTACATTTGTAATGAATATGAAAATGCCTGTCATTACATTGCGACCTTTTGGTACAGTTTTGATAACGCCGACTCTGTGTGTCATGATTACCTTGGGGTTAAGGTCACTTCCCTGTTGCATGAGAGTGCCGACTGTAAACCAAAAGCTGTTTGCCAAGTTGAAATCGTTGACTGTTCTCGGCAACGGGATGTCATCACTGCTAGAATCTAAGATGCTGAGATGACCGCCCTGAAGAGAGTGTGACCCCCGCCAAGTGGTGCGAAATCAAATGAGCAATTACACGGGGTTTTCTTCATTCTTTACTTTAAAAAATTTCTTTATTTCAATGTCTCAAACTTTTTATTAAAATTGAATAATTCTATTTGCTGGATAATCTTAAATTTTCAAAAATTAAATCAAAGAAATTAAAGGCGAAATTATTTTATGGAAGTTTTCTTAATCACTTTTAACTGTGATTATTTTCTAACAATTTTATTCTTAACTTTAATAAATAATATTTTAAACTAATATGAAAATCTCGAAATTGTATTTCAAGTTGTACATGAAGTAATTTTATCATTATTTCTCTTTTTAAGCAATGGAAGAATTAACACGTTTTTATATAGTATTAGTTTAGAACTCGAAAATGGTTTCATATTTGGAGCATTTTGCACGAAAGTTGAATATCATGGTTCAGACTTTGGTGATAAGATTTGCTTAAAAAAATTAATCAGGGTAATAAAAAGGATAATTTTATTGGGTTGTTAATGCTTAGCTATTAATGGTAGGATAAATTCCACAGGCCTGCGAGGGTCAGTTACAAGAACAATCGGAGGTGTTTCTTGTGTATTTTTGTGCGCTGAATACGAATCTGGGCTCCAAAATGGTCCACCACG
>WNHD01002202.1:0-15719 GCA_011057455.1 Ganaspis sp. Gsp50
ATTATGAATATTATAATGAATATTATATGAATTATATTATATTATATTATATTATATATATATTATATTATATTATATTATATTATATTATATTATATTATATTATATATATTAATTATATTATATATATATATATATATATAATTATTATTATTATTATTATTATTATTAATATTATTATTATTTTTATCATTGTATACTTTTTTATATTTTTTTGTTCATTATTTTCATTACAAGGCCTGGCACTTTTCTTTTAATTTTACTATAATTACAAAATTCTTGTTTTCAAAAGATTGTCTAATTAAATGATGATAAAAACATTAGATTCAATGGGAAAAAACTTACAATTAATTTTTCTTCCCTCGTGTTTGCAATAAATTGTTTACTTACACTTTTATTTGCCAACAATGAATACAGATTATAAAATGTGACAAATTCTCAAATATTGTGTTACACAAAAATACAATAAGTAATAAAAGTCGATATTATTGAAAAATTGCTGAACGGTGATTCTTTTATTTTAAAAAAATGGTGAAAAAGAGTGTAATGATAATGTTAATAATAAATGTTTAGTACTTATGCTACACAGTGTAATGTTTATAAAAAACTTGTAAGTGTTTCAATTGTAAACTTACCTATAATTATACAAGAAAAAGTTATGAGATATTGAAAATTTCTTTTGAATATTTCGAGATGATTATTATCTTTTTTTCAATAGTATTGATATTTCAAGATGGATATTTTAGATACTGAGAAATAATTTGTGTGGCTATTTTAAAGAGAAATAAATCTAAACTTATTTAAGTTAAATAAGTTAACTTATTTAAATCATTTAATTTAATTATTAATTAGCTCATTTAAATTAATTATATATTTAATTTAGATAAGTGAACTTATTTAAATTCAAATATTGATTATTTGTACATCTATTGTTTTCGATACATCGAAATGAAAAAATTCATACCTCATTACTTAGAAACGTCTAATAAATGAAAAAAGATTAATTGATTGATGCAATTAGTGAATGTGTTACAAGAAAAAAATGTTTCGCTATTATTTGTAATGTGTTTGACTAAACTAAACGTTCGTTCCATCTAGTCTAGTTTGTGTAAAGCCGAACTCGTCGAAAATATAGAAATTTGTTAATTTTTCACTTTACTGGAAAAATTGCGGCCAGAGCTATTGTGCGTGCAAAACAAATAGTTTCTTAATGTATTTATAATTATAGTGACGAGGTTTAGATATCGCATTGGTCTCATTGGTTACATTCTGTTTTTAAGCGCATACTCCGCTATTCGTTAATTGGCTGATTAATCAATAATTTATTACTAGCTGCGCTTTAGGCAAACGGCAAATGTCAGGCATTGCGAGTAACATTCACTCTAGAAGCGATTCTTACTCTTTTCTCTTCTCCCGATATTTACACGGAGCGAGAAAAAAATCGATTTTTAACCAAGGTCCAATTTTATTACAGCTATTGTAATAATTACTAAGCTTGTTCTGCAGAAAAATTCTCATATACAAAAAATTTATTTTCATTTGTAATATTTTCTTCTTTTATTTTCTTGTCCAATTTCCATCAAATTTAACACATCTTTTATAAATTAGTACACTAAAAAAAATGTCTGGTTATAATAATCTAGAATTCTGATTAAATCTAGTATTCCGATTAAATCTAGTATTCTAATTAAATCTAGAATTCTGATTAAATCTAGAATTCTGATTAAATCTAGAATTCTGATTAAATATGCCACTACTATTTTTTCTGGTTAAATTAACTAGAATTTTGGTAAATCTGACCAGAATTTTTGTTGAGAATTTGACCAGAAGTTTGGTTAAAGGGACTAGAAGTTCTGATTTTTAAACCAAAAATAATTACAAACAAGAAAAAGGACATATTTAACCAGAATTCTAGTTATTTTGACCAGACATTTTTTTCAGTCTATTTTATAGAAAGAAATTATAATTTTGTAGCTTTTTTTGTAATTTATAGCTTTCAAAGGCATTACATTAGTAAATAACAAATTGCTTTCATTCGGTTTTGAAAAATTGAATAGAAAGGGAGGAAAAGAGTGAGTGAGAAGAAATTATCGAAAGAAGTAAATATTTAGAGAAGAGTATAGTAAAAGCAGATGCAAGTTTCTGTTGCACGAAGAAGTTTAATTAAAATTTCTATAAATTAGAGAAAACAGTTTCAAA
The DNA here is from genome assembly GCA_011057455.1 of Ganaspis sp. Gsp50. Taxonomy (NCBI): domain Eukaryota; kingdom Metazoa; phylum Arthropoda; class Insecta; order Hymenoptera; family Figitidae; genus Ganaspis; species Ganaspis sp. Gsp50. The sequence goes on from WNHD01002202.1 coordinate 2,200, forward strand.
AGTTATTTCCTTTTCACGACTTATTGATCACGATTCTTCTTAAAAATTAAATAACACTCATTAAATATGAATTAAACAATTTTATTTCATTTTAGTTTGTTAATAATTAATAGTAGTTTTATAATAATTATTTATTATTATTTATTTATTATTTACTTATTATTTTTTAAAAAGAATTAATTCTTTATTTTATTTACACAATGAAAAGCATAAACAATAGTTTACTTGAAATCATTTTATATAAAAAGAAATTAATTTAGGGTCCGCGTGCAATAACTGCCTCTATGCGTGAACCTTGAGCATAATTGAGTGTGAGCTCAGAGGGAGTTATTGCACGCTGACCCTTAATTACAAATTTAATGTATTACAATTTTTTTGGTTATAAATGAGCGATAAATTAATAATTTTCTTTACTAACAAAAGTTGTGGTAGAAGATAATTTTTGTTGAAATAACTTTTGAAATGATTGAAAGTACCAAGGAAAAAAAGAAACAATTATTATAGAAAAAATGCTCCAATTTTCAATGTTTTTTCCTTGACACGGGAAAATTAAAAAAAGGCGGATTCGCAAGCTTTATAATGCAAAAAGCGCAAAAATTGTTTAAAAATATAGTGCATAAAAATGTATCAACAGAGTCGTTCATTTTTGGCCAATTTGATTTTTTATTACATTTCATAAATTTTTTCTTTATTATTTCAGTATATATGATATTGTATTTCTTTATTTCATTTTTCTTTATTTCATTTTTTTTCATTTTTCTTTATTTCATTTTTCTTTATTTCATTTTTTTTATTTCATTTTTCTTTATTTCATTTTTCTTTATTTCATTTTTCTTTATTTCATTTTTTCTTTATTCAAAATGTCATAATACTTTCCTAATTTTTTTATTTCATAGAATTTCATAATTCTTTCCTTTTTGCATTAATTATGAAAACTGAAATAAATAAATTAACATTTTTATATCTACTGCATAAATATTCAATTATTGAATTAAAAAGCTTATGTTATTGTTTCCTCCCTTGTATCATTGATTCTTTTACCAACAATTGTTTGCTTTCTGTAGAAAAAAAATGTTTTTATTCATTTAATTAAAATTGTTTGCTTTTCTCTTTCCGTTACTTTTTACATTCTTTTACTCTGTTAATACATTTGGAATAATTGAAAAGAGTTGTTTTGATCTATAGAAAACTAGTAAAACTGCTAGGAAAGGAAGAAGAAAAAATCAATAAACTCTGTGAAAATCAAGTGGAGGAAGTTTAAGATGAGTGTAGCGTTTTACTTAGCATGATTCAAAATCTTACTTCTTTTTTCTTTTTCTTCCGTCCATATATACTTCCCTGCAATTGGAGAAGTGAGAAAAAGTTGTTACATAGAAATACAAATATATAAAGAGCAAGGAAGATTTCTGTTCAAAGGAAAAACTCGTTTTATCAAAAAAAAAAAAAAAATGAATAATTAACTTTATAAGAGGCGAAACCTTGAAGCAAGGGGCGAAATTATTTCTTCATTTTGTGCTATTTTTAATTACCATCTAATTAAAAAGTAATTGACTCGAATTATGCATGTTAAATAATTGCAATCATTATTAAGCGAATTAATAAATTAATCATTGGAATTAATACAAATAATTCCATCATTTTATTCAACCATACAATTAAAAATGTAATTCAATAATTTTATTGAATTCGTTCCTTTTTATTATTTCTATTTGTTCTTTTTTTTCTTTTTGTTATTTTGTTATTTTTGTTATTTTTGTTATTTTTGTTATTTTTGTTATATTTGTTATTTTTGTTATTTTTGTTATTTTTGTTATTTCTGTTATTTTTGTTATTTTTTTCTTTTTGTTATTTTTGTTATTTTTGTTATTTTTGTTATTTTTGTTCTTTTGTTCTTTTTGTTCTTTCTTTTCTTTTTATTTTTTTTTCTTCGGAAAAAAAATGGGGAAAAAGGCTTTGCACCCCAGGGTTGCACAATTTTGATTGAAGAGACATAATTTCGCTTGAGAAATAAAAAAAACAGCGATAGAGCATTTTTACGGACTCACACTCACACATTGGTTTTTCAATTTCCAAAAAAAGTTTGATAATTAGCACAGCACAAAAAAAGTTGTGAATCAAGATTTAAGAATTTTGCACCAATATTGCGCTCGTAATTTACAAAAATTTGATTATCCAACTTGATTTATGCAAAGGAAAAAAAACATTAGCTTATACTTTTTCACACATAAGGAAAATTTACAGGAAACAAAGAGTCACTATATATATCAAAGACTTGGAAGTTTAGAAGACAAAGCAACGTAGCTCAAAAGAAAATTGTACAATAGGCGCACTTATCAATTGCTTTTATTTCCGCTCAAAAATCAATACAGGGACAAAAAGTACATCCACAGATGTAAAGTTACATTGTAAGATATTCAAAGCAAAGATACAGCAGAAGAAGACACGATTTAAAAATATAAAGTACACTTTTTTTTTTCTTTTGGTGTATAGGAAAATGGAGAAATATAGAGGATAGAAACAGGCATAGCACCAATGACATCGCAAACATTCAGCACGCGACATATTTTAACATGAGAAACACAGACAGGAAACAGGTACAGATTTTGTGGCAGAATATTATAGAGAAGTTTATCAACGCTACGATAGTCATAGTACGATATTTATATTGTTATTTACAAAAACAGTTGAGTGAAGCTTATAACTTTTTATCGTTTTTCACAAGTCTTTTTTGTTGATTCTAAACTTTTGTTCAATAAAGTTGAAACCCATTTTCAAATTTTCATTTTTAAATTATTCCACTTCATTAATATTTCATCAATAATAAATCATTAATTCCTAATTCTTTAATAAATTAAAAAAATCTTAATTTAATGAAACATTTTTTTCAAATTCTCAAATTCAATTTATTAAACAACACTTTTTAATTCCATTTTTTTGCAACAAAAGTTTGCTTAATTTTAAAATTCGTCAAAAATTTTAAAAATCGGTTGATTCAATTGCTGTGCACGGTTTTTTTAATCTGTTAAAGAAATTGAGTTTTAAAATTTAATTTATTAGTGAAAGTCAATTTTTGTTGAATTATATTTTTTCTGCTGCGAAAACGTAGTCCCCTCGCGCAGGTGGTGTTTTATAGCACCGAGGGGACTTTAGGAAATGCGGCCCTTTTTGCAACTTTTTTAATTAAAATTTTCCGTTTCAACGCTTTCTGAAAAATTGAATAAAAAGGCAACTTGGTTGTTTTAAAGCAAACACTCAACATAGTTTTAGTCAGCAACGCCTGTAACCTTTTCTCGACACTTTGCGCAGTTCACCAATGCAATATGTACTTAACTATATTCCCGTTTGAAAACATTATTTACCGACTGATTTGCTCTCATTTTTACGAGTTAAACTGCACAAACCTTTGTTCCGTTTTTTAGAATAGTATCAACTATTGATTATAAATAAATCATTATTATTGTTACTATTATTATTATTTTTATCACTATTATATTATTAGTATACACATGGGCGTACCTACGTTGGGGCAGGGAGGGGCAGCTGCCCCCCTCCCTAGAAATCGGAAATTTAATATAAATTTTACCCCCACCACTATTCTTTCTGTAACAAATTTAATCTGGATTGCCCCTCCCTAGATCAAATCCTGGGTACGCCCTTGACTATACAATTATTAAGAATATTAAAAGTAGTATTAATAATATTAATATTAATACTAATATTAATATTAATAATACTTAATATTAATATTAATAATAATAATAGTAATAATAATTAATAATTAAATAATAAAATAATATTAATCAATTAATAACATTTATTAATCTATATAATTATTAGATACAAATTTTATTCAACATAAAAGTAAATATGTGACACGATCTGAAGAAAGGGACCTTACAAGCATTTGAAATTAGGTCATGTTTACTCAAAGTTTTTACTTAATGCTTCCCTTTTAATTATTTACAGACAAAAACAGTTTTTCTCGACAAAAAAGCTACTGAAAAAGCAATACAAAAAAGCTATTGAAGAAAGCTATTCAAGAAAAACTTCTTCTCGTTGCAAATAATTAAAAAGAAAACATTAAATAAGCTAAAACTGTCAGTAAACATAACCTAATTTCAAATGCTTGTAAGGTCCCTTTCTTCACATTTGTAAATTTGTAAATGTCTCACATATGTAAATGTCTCACATATGTAAATGTCTCACATATGTAAATGAAAAACATTTAAATTTAATTTGAAATTACAATTAATATAAATAAATAAATAAAAACAATTAACAAAAAAACAAACTTTTTATTCTCGGTCAACAAAAGTAATTTCAAGTGTTTCGGAACAAAATAATTTTGATTACTGTAATCCGGACAAGGGTCACCTGAAAGAAAACATAATGAATATGTACAATGTACACACTTATGTGTATATATTTATCTTATTTTTCACATGAAAGGTAAACAAAGATATGACATACAATGTGGGTTGAGTGTGAAAAGCGCATACAATTGCTTCTTTGTGCACACGTAACACAGCGTTGTCATTTTACATTGAACATGTAACCACTTGTATGTACACAATAACAGAAAGTGCCCTGAGAAAATTTTCCAAATTGGAAAAATAACCTTTTTTTCTTCATTCTTATGAAATGGAAATAAAGCTGAAAAATTGCCACATCCTCGAGGAATATCGGAAAATAATTTACAGCGTATGAGAAAAATATGTTTTTTAGAGCCAATTGGATGCGAGGCTGTGGGTTGCATTTTACAAGATCAATTTTTAGGGGGGTTGGGAGTGAAATCAAGAAAATAGAAAGCCGGTCGCTTACCTCGCCTTCAGCTCTCTTTTTCTCAAGCTCTTTTTGTTTAGCTTGCTGCTCGGCAATGCGTTGTTCTATTGCTGCTAAGGATTCCCGCGTGAACGGACGGAACAAACTTCGTTCTTCCTCTGATATAGAGACAGAAACTTCGGACATTGTCTAGGCTGCACACAACTGAGCCACCTTCCTATAAAAAACAATCCAAGATTGGAAAGAAATTTTTTAATCATTCCAAAAGGATCATGTTTCCATTTTTGTTAAACTTTGCAATGAATAGTTATCAGCACTTTCATTTACAAACTTAAAACATGTTTTGACATTCATGTTTGAAAAAGTGAGGTTAGATTGAAATTGAAAGTTTATTTTTCTATAAAATTAGTAGTAATTTACTTTTACTAATGTCAAAAACAATTACACTATTTTATTATTGACAATAATTTATTTATATTTAATTATTTATTTTTAATAATAAAACCCTATTTTAATTAATTAATATTTATATTTAATTATTTATTCAATATTTATATTTAATTATTTATTTTTAATGATAAAACTCTATTTCAATTAATTTATATTTATATTTAATGATAAAACCCTATTTTAATTAATTCATTTTTATATTTAATTATTTATTTTTAATGTTAAAACCCTATTTTAATTATTTATTCAGTATTTACATTTAATTATTTATTTTTAATGATAAAACTCTATTTTAATTAATTAATATTTATATTTAATGATAAAACCCTATTTTAATTAATTAACATTTATATTTAATTATTTAGTTTTAATGATAAAACTCTATTTTAATTAATTTTTATATTTAATGATAAAACCCTATTTTAATTAATTAACATTTATATTTAATTATTTAGTTTTAATGATAAATCCCTATTGAATATGTAATTGTAATTGTTTGTACAAGAGTCATGAAAAAAAAACTTCGAATCAGGTTTTTTGGTACTTTTGTCAAAATAAAGAACTGATTTGTATAGTGAGAGTATACGAAACAGTATTTTTGTCTTTTCAGAACTGCAAAACATCTTTATTGCAGATGAACAATATTGAACTTGGGGAAATGACTTCACAACCTGATCTGGTTTCTTTAACGAAAAAGTTAGATTTTGCATGACGACTAAAATTTGTCGTCATGCAAGGTTTGTCTGTTTGCATTTTTGTTTGTTTTGCATTCAAAGGATTCTGTTACTTTATAAACAATTATATTAATATTAACAAAAATCAAGAAAGCCATTGCATGTTGATACGTCATTCTCCATGATTGTAAAGGATTCACGTAGATGGGAAACTGTATACATGAAAAATGAAGAGGCGCTGAGGACAAGGAAGGGTAGTGACGTTACTTCAGGGTGCGGTCGCAGTTCTTACGAAACGTCATCAGAGTTGCGTAAGGACTATATTTTTCTGACCAGCGACGCACCCCAAGTTTTTGTTTTGCTATTCAGACTCACAAATATCAACTTTTTTCATGCTCTAGATCCAGAGAAGAAAAATGTTTTTTTTTCTCTAGATCCAAGGTTGGATTTGTCCAGGGTCGCTGGGATCTTTGTCTCCAAGGACAATTGTACCTTGCTATTGGTGCTAACAATTTCTATAATGGCGGCTGTGTTCGTATTGAGGGGAATAGTTCAGCTGCTGTTGCCGAAAGCGAAGTTGGGAATGAGATCTAGGATTGCTTTTGGAAAGCTGCCTTCTCGATTTGAAATGCGTGATGGTGTGTAGAGACGTTTTGAGTGGTCGGACGGATAAATGCGGTTGTCGCACCACGTTGCTCCACGGTTTCCGCTTCTGGTTGTTGGTTCTCTCCTTGGAACTCCACTTCCTCTTTGTAGTCTGTATATCTAAATCGTTCTTAGACAAAATGGCGGCGACCAATAACGAACGCGCTGCGGCAGTGCGTGGTATAGTGGGGCCCGTCCAACTCGAACCAAGATTTTTCATGTCCGACCTGAAACAAGTTTTTCAAATGCACAACTTCCGTTTTTTCGAAACCTTTTGTTTTAAATCTTCTTTGGCTTTCAGAAAATAATTTTTAAAGGTCAGCTAGGGGCGCGTAGTCTGCGTCATACATCCCTTTCAAATAGTAAAATTTTCCGTGTGGTTTTTTTATATTGTTTCATTTCAAAATTTCAAGACAAAAAACAAGACGAAAGTTTTTCTTACAATTTAAACATTTTGCGTAAAAATTTAAATGCAGAATTTTACTCACGTATACATGAAGCGGCGGGTGTAATCAATTTGTTATCTGAATTATCATAGTCTGATCCACGGTTCAGTCTGTATCTGGAAAAACAATAAAAATTGGTTAATTACACTTTGGAATTCATAAAAAATAGAAAAGCAATGAAAATTGGTTAATTACATTTTGGAATTCATAAAAAATAGAAAAACAATAAAAATTGGTTAATTACACTTTTGAATTCATAAAAAAGAGATTGATCATTTTTCAAATTTTTGATCATCGGTCAAAAGTTGACTATTAAGGAAATAGGTTTTAATGAAGCTAGAAGCTATTGAAAATAATGAACGCTATCTTTTTTTACAACACCTTCGATTTATAACTTTAGTGGAATCACTTGAAAAATCTCTATCTTAATGATCTTAAATCTGGCACTATCTTTACGACTCTGCCGAGATTTATGGAGTTCTGTTTAGATTCTCCTTCTCCTGTCATGTCTTTAATCTGATTAATTATTTGAGAAATTTACTACTGCAACGGAAACAAGATTTTATGAAGGCTCGGGAAATATGCTTAGTTGGCAAAAGTTTATTCGAGCATTTTTTTATTCATGAAATTCATGACATACGATTTTCAAAATTAATTTTCAACTGCACAGAGAATGTTAGAGAATTCTTTGGACAGTTGTATATTTTTGTTATTGTTATTTAAATAATTGTATAATTATGTACTAACTTACAATTAGTATTTGTAATTATTTGTAATTATGTTCTAAACTTCTAAATTTAGCAGTATTTAGCTGAATTATTAATTATTATATTATTAATTAGTATTTTTATTTTTATTTATTTTTTTATTTATTAGTATTTAGCTGAATTATTAATTATTATTTTATTAATTGAGCTACATATTTATGGAAAGGCGACAATTGACCAGTTGGACGATTGACCAGTTGGACGATTGACCAGTTGGACGATTGACCAGTTGGACAAATGACCAGTTGGACAAATGACCAGTTGAACAAATGACCCAAGTGAAATTTTAGGGGCTATTATGGGAATTGTAGAGAGCCGTACGTAGCTATGATAACTTTTAATCCCATGTCAACAGAAATGGTCAACCGAAACTCGAAATGCATAAGAGTAAGTGAAGCAGACTCTCATATTTAGTGTTAAAAGTTATCGTAACTTTACCTCTCTTGGCGCACAGCTCTCTATTCGTATAACCATAACCCTTAAAATTTCACTTGCATCGTTTGTCCACTTGAGTCAAAATTTTCCCTTAATTTAAAAAAATATAACCTATTTCTTTGAAAGAGTGAAATAGAAAGATTTTTTTTTTCTGTCAGCTTATGTTTGACGTCATTGGATGAGATAACAAAGTGGTTGGACACGTGACTTGGTGTTAGTGGAAGGTGCGGCAAACTAAACCCTCAGGGCAGGTGTGACTCCTCTTAAAGTGTTGGACGAGTCAACACTCTTCAAGGATTAGTAATTGCATCAAAAGTCTTCATATAAATGAATCACCAAAATTAAGAAAGGGATAAAGTTTTCCCGATAAAATCAAGCAATGTAAAAAATCCAAGGGAGCGGAAAATAATTTTTTTTATTGAATGGAGCTTATTAGAAATAAAACTTTTAAACTAAAAATATTTTTCAAATTAGCATAAAACCGAGTGCGATTCAATCAGTTTATCGTGCAATCAGAATCTCAATCGGATTCATCAAGATTCAAAAGTCCATGATTTACTATAAGTAATTTGAAAGCTTTGTAAAGAATTTCCCTTGTAAGAAAAATCCCCTATTTCTTACATAAATCAATTTTATATCTCCCAATTCTTTTGTTATCAATAGCTTACGCGGATCAATAGTTGAAAAACCATCGAATATGTATATATATATATTTCATGGTTCTAAAAAGCCAAGTATCTCTAAAATTCTCTAAAAGACACAATTTTTCAAAAATTTATTCTAAACTCTTTCAGATTTTTTTGATATTCTGAAGTGTTTTTGTTTTTTAACATCCTAAAATTTTCTAGAAAAATTTTGAAATATTTAGTTGATAATAACTGAAAGAAAATGTAAGACTTGAATTAGTCAGAGTAACAAGTTAATTTAAATTCAGAGAAGAATATTTAGGTTACGAAATGAAATTCCAGCACAAAGAGTCTTGGTTCTTTAGCCTCCAGATGCAATATTCAATGGACCACTCACAGCTAAGGGATCAAAGAATGACTTTTGTCCCTACGCTGTTCCATATTATATATCCTTTTATGCATAATGATACATAAAGGGAAACTCGGAAAAAGTTTCAGCATTACTCAAGACGTCACTAAATAATTCTGAACAAAATTAAAGTTCCCTAAAAATTCGGTATCACTTTCATTCAAATGAAAATTACTGATTCGCGAATGAAAGTGAAAATTTACTTAGATTAAAGTAAAAATTTACTTTCATTCGAATCAATATTTAAAAATTCAAAAGAATGTTTTTCTTTAACTGAAAAGATTGTTTATTTTCTTTATCAAATTTTTACTCCCGGGCTTTCGGCAGATTCAAAAAACCAACGCAAGTTTAATTTAAAAGAGTGCTTCACAAGTCAAGAGTAAGTCCAAACTTTTAAAAAGTCAGCAAATAAATGTTTCCAAAAGAAAATCGCAAGTTTCGCGTTTTTTAAAGTAGATGTCTTACGAGCCCTAATGGATTTTAGTTGAGCCGAAAAGTCTCATGCAAGTGGGACATGAGAAGGATACGACCCAGGACATCATTCACTTTTCGGTCTTTTCAATCAATAATCTGCGAGTATAAAGCGATTCAAGAATTTAAATGTCAGAAAAGGAGAAATTGTCTGCTGAACTTTCAAAGGAAATACATTTTTTCAAATATTGAATATTCCTTAAAATATTTATTTATTTATTTAAACAAATTAACGGACATAAATTGATAAACTACTCTTGAACAATACTTTCACTACTGAACAATATTCATACTGAAACAATACTTCCACTATGAGATAGCAAAAAATGTAATATACAAATTTGTATTAAAAATATAACCTCAAACTAAAGCATTTAATCAAACTTTTTAGAAACGACTATTTTTATCTCTTGAACATTGAACAAGAATGATATCGATATTTTGATATTTGTATTATTGATATAAAATATTGGTATTTGTTTGAAATATTATGAACAGAATTTTTGTCTTTTCAGGTTTCCAAAACATCTGTCAAACAGATGAGCGAAATTTAACTTTAGAAAATGATTTCACTGACAAACACATTTCGAGTTGTCACGTCATTTTCTAAGATAAATGAATACTTGCAATGTAGATAGGAAACGTTAGCACGAGTTGGGTAGTGGCGCGGTGATTGAACAAGAAAGGTTGTTCTGATCGTGACGTCACTTCATCGTGCAGTTACAACGGTTTTTCGGAGCACACAGTTCCATACAAGTGAACTTATTTTTATTACTTTTTTTTATTAATAATTTAATTTAATTTTTATTAACTTTTTTAGAAATGCTATTTTATTTAACTCTTCTCATTTGTTAATAATAACAAAAAACACACTTATTAATTTAATTTCAAAACACTTATTTGCAAACAATGAAAGCTTTTTTTTAAAAAAAAATTTATTTATCAAACTAAATTTTTTTCAACCCTAGTCTGGCATTATTTCACTTGCTTGGAACGATCGAATCGACAAAAATTACGGAGGGAAAGAACCCTCGTCAGAAATCTGACGACAGTGATGTTATGCGATCGAAGACCTTGAAGTAAAGTGCGTGGAGTCGCCTTGACGTCCTTCTAGAGGTTTAGGGCTTAATGATAAAAAAAATAAACTGTCAATGAAGAGGCAATGAATCTAGCCTAGTTCCCTTTGGATTGAGATTAAGCGATAAATTTAACAAATAAATCATCATTCAATCGTTATCAGCAAATTCTGGAAATGCTTTTTCTCCGAATTTCTCTGGCGACAGAATATTAAATGAGGCGAATGTTGGACTTTTGAGATTTCGCTTTATATTGACACTGTGTTAATATTGATTAGATTCAAAAAGCCACAAGTTTAGAAATCAAGATGGCGAAGAAGTACTTGAGAACACTCGTCTTTGTATAAATCTCCTCTTTTTATATTTTTATTTGATTTGAATGAATATTATTGTAAATTATTATTAAAAATATTATTGTAAATTATTATTGAAAATATTATTGTAAATTATTATTGAAAATATTATTGTAAATATTATTCTAATTATTACAAATATTTGTTATATTCTATTATATCTAGATTTTCTATTTTTGAATTAAATTTTTTTTTTCTATTGTTAGATTCGATTTCTTTTTCAAAAGCTTCTTATTTCCCGTTTTTATATTTTTTTATATGCGCTATTTTTACTCACTAGATTTAAAGGGTTAGTAATAACGGACGCTTTCACAATTAAGAAACAGAAATAGAATACTGGAAATATGAAAATAAGTGTCAAATCATAAATTAGTAATCAATAGCCCAGTGACGTCAAATCGTGTGGAAAAATATTAACAAATAGCATATGAAAAATTGGAATGAAGTGCCTCATGTAAAATACACAATTTCTTTTCACTTAGTAAATTGGTAATTTAATAAAGTAATTAGCAATTTAATAAAGAAACTATTAGCTAGTTTTTAAAAAATTAATTAAAAATATAAAAAAAATTAAAAATATAAAAAATATTAAAAATATAAAAAAAATAAAAATATAATAAAAATATTTGCAATTTTTAAAGCGCATCAATACTCAAAATATTAGAATCTTCATTTGTACTTTTTATCGAAGAATTCCTTTGATATGATTTTTATCTCTGACAAGGAAAAGAACAAAAAATCAGAAAGATGAATCGGTACATTTTAAAGCTTCGATTTCTTATCTGAAACAAAATTCAATACCATTTGTGATTAAAATACGAAGAAAACATTTATTTCAGACTTTTCCAACAAATTGAAGTGTGAAAACACAAAAGTCTGTTTGATATTAAATCAATAAAAGGCGTCTGAAAAGTTGTAGAAAATTAAAAGCAGCTAGTCTGTAACTATTTCCTTTTTTCTACACCAGTTGTTGATTTAATGTTTAATTCAAACAGTGCATGTATTTCCGAGTCTAATTCTAAAAAAAAGCTTCAATAAATGTTTTAAACACAAAAGCAGATAAGTTTGAGAAAAACAAACAATATCGCTGTCTCGTGTTTTTTGCTTTTAATTTTGCAGACATAGAAATGTCCCCTTAGGGTGCTTTTACAACTCGACTGTTTCAAAAAAGTTTGCTCAAATTGTTTTTAGGATAGAAAAAATGAAACATTATTTAATATTATTATATAAGAATTTATATATTGTCAAAAATATAAATATACATATGTCAAAACTGACTAAAAAGGAAGACAAAAAATAGTGTGCCAGTTTCCAATCTTTATGATTTTCTAGTTTATGACACTTTCTAGTCTGACATTCTCTAATCTGTGGCATTTTCCACTATAATGATATTATCCAGTCTGACATTTTGTAGTTTAATGACGTTATCAACTAAATTTTCTAATCAATGGCGAAAGTTGTTAATCACATTGAAACTGAGAACAAAGTTTCGATCATCACATTAGCCATTGACGGACAATGTAACTTAGATGAGAAACTTGCAAAAAGTTATAAACCATAAACTATAGAAAATTCAGGCAAGAAAAATGTTGTCAAAAATAAACGCCATAGACTAAAAAATGCTGTAGATTTAAAAATCATAAAAGTTACATAGATCGGAAAATGAGATTGATTAAACGCCATAATACCATAGTTTGGAAAATATGATACTTCGACTCACAATTTTATTCTCACTGCACAAAAGCTACATAAATTGGAAGACCGATAGACTGAAAATTTTCATTCTGGAATAAAGTAGAAAAAATTTTATCAAACTCGAATTCGCCACAGACCAATAAATAACCTAGAAGTCCTGGAACTCTATTCAATTCGAGAAATCGCATTATTTTGTTTTTCGAGAAAGAATCACATACATGCTTTTATCAAATCTGGAATCTAGATGGAGTTGTCTCTCTCTTAAATTGAAAGGCACGGAACAAAATGCATATAGACTAGAAAACAGCGCATCACAAATTCCGTGAACAAAGGTTGTACAGTCTCGGCCATTAATACCTTCCTTTTCTTCTTCTTCTTCTTTAATTTGGATTTCCACTAGAAAATTTCTACTCAGCGAGTTTTTTTCTATGTAAATTCACTCCATGCCTTTACATTTCTCATGGGCATAGACTGAGATTACATAGAAAGAAACTCACTGAGTAGAAATTTTGTAGTGGAAAATGGGAAGGCATTAATGGTGGGGACTGTACAGTCGGGGACAATAATGCCTTCCAAAAGATTACTAGACAAATTCCTACTCTGCGTGTCGCTTTCTATGTTACTTTATTTCATGCCTTAATATTTCTCACATAGGCATAGAATGAAACAACATAGAAGGCGACACGCAAAG
>WNHD01002203.1:0-15719 GCA_011057455.1 Ganaspis sp. Gsp50
TGAAGAATTAAAAAGAATTAATAAGAATTAGATAAAATCTAGAGGAATTAAAAAGAATCTAGAAGAATTAAAAAGAATCAGGAAGAATTAGAAAGAATTATAAATAATCTAGAAGACTTAAAATGGATTTAAAGAAAACGCGAAGTATTTCGCAGAATTAAAATAAATTATAAAGAACTAAAATGAATTGAAAAGAATCATGAAAAATTTAGAAAAATAAACAAGAATTAAAAAGAATTGAAATTAATTGAATAGAATTGAATAGAATCATGAAGAATTTAGAAAAATTAAAAGGAATTAAAAAGAATTAAAAAAAATTAAAAAGAATTAAAAAGAATTGAAATGAATTGAATAGAATCATAAAGAATTTAGAAGAATTAAAAAAAATTGAAATTAATTGAAAAGAATCATGAAGAATTTAGAAGAATATAGATGATTTAGAATTAAAAAGAATTGAAATTAATTTCGATAGAATCATGATGAATTTAGAAGAATTGAAAAGAATTGAAAAAAATTAAAATGAATTGAAAAAACCATGAAGAATTTAGAAGAATTTAAATGAATTATAATTAAAAAGAATTGAATAGAATCATGAAGAATTTAGAAGAATTAAAAAGAATTAAAAAGAATTAAAAAGCATTAAGATGAATTGAAGAGAATTGAAAAGAATCATGAAGAATTTAGAAAAATTGAAATTAATTAGAAATTAGAATTAAATAGAATAATCTAGATGAGTTAAAAAGAATCTTTCAGAATTGAAAAGAATCGAGGAGAATTCTATAAAAAAATTGAAAAGAATCTAGAAGAATTAAAAGAGATCTAGAAAAATTTAGATTTAAAAAGTATCTTTAAGAATTAAGAAAAATCTAGGAAAATTAAAAAGAATCTAGATAAATTATAAAGAATTTAAATGAATTAAAAAAAATTCGACGGAATTGAAGAGAATTATTAAAAATCTAGAAGAATCTTGTAGAATTATGAAGAATACTATTTGAATAAAAAAGTATTGCTACTATTGATTCAAATAAAAATAATTACTAGTAATTTAACAATATTTGACGTTGTTAATTTAATATTAATAACACCATTATAAAATAAGTTAGAAATTTTTCAATAACATTCGTAGAATAAATAAAGAGAAAAATAAAGAAAAATAAAGAAAAATAAAGAGAAATAAAGAGAATAAATTGCGAGAATTATTAATATTCAAAATAGAAATGTAGAAAAGAGAAAAAAAAAAGAAAGAAAAAATTGAAAAAGACACTAAATATTTATCAAATAAATACACACACGTATACACAAATAAAATACAAGTAAATTACACAACAATAATATTAAATTAATTCCACGTGATTTAAATCCACGTTAATAAAAATAAAGCACTGCCAAACACAAGAATAGTACACTTTTTAAAAATCACAAAGTATTTACCATAAAGAATTTTTAAAAAAAACCTCTTGGAATAAAAAGATCTCTAGTCAAAAAAGTAAAAAAAAATTGGAGATTCGTCAGTTTGAAGAGATCAAGAAGCACTAAATTCGAAAGTCCTAAGGGTCAATTACCATTACAAAATCAAAATTTTACTGATTATTTACGAAAACAATAAATAGTCATTAGTTAACAACGAAATGTAAACAATGTTTTGATTCTATATTGTCAAATATTCAAGAAATTTTTACAATTCGAAAAATGGCCAATTATCAAATAGTAAAATATCATTATCAATAATAATAATAATAATAATAATAATAATAATAATAATAATAATAATAAAAATAATAATAATGATAATAATAAAGCAAATAATAATAAAACCACAAAAATATACGAATTAAAATGGTTTATTAATAATTGACATGATTTAATAATTATAATAAAAGAAGAATAATAAAAGTGATGAAAATAAAAATAGTAATAAAGAAATTGCAAAATCCTTTTTTTATTAACTAACTTTTTTCTTATAACTATACGTTTAATTAACAAAATAAATAAATGATTAGAAACAGACACTGTGGATCTGTTTTCATTGTTCAGTGTTTATTATTAATTGCGAAACATTCAAGAATAGATTCAAGGCATTGGAACGAAAATTCAATTAAAATGTAAATCATTTAAATAATTAAAATCTCTTTTCAAATCATATTCTTTCAAAGCAAATTGGCATTTTGTCAAAAATTACAAATTGTTGCAAATTGTTTTGCAAATTATTTAGTAAATTGCTTTGCAAATTGTTTTGCGAATTGTTTTGCAAATTATTTTGTAAATTGTTTTGCAAATTGTCAAAAAATGTTTTTTATAATTATAAATTGAATTGTTATTTTACACTCACATTAAAGTAAATAAAATCTTGTTTCTTCATTGCGTTAGAATTTTCGATTATTGACGAATTTGATGACGCTTAAGATTATTTATATTTTATTTTATTCATTATTCGAAATTCAGCTACGAACGAGCTTCCGGTACACTCACTTATTACTAAAATTGCAATTTTAATTAGTAATTAAAATATTCAAAATAAAAAATAAAATTAACAAGTTTTTAAAATAATGTAAATAAATAATAAATTAATAATAATAATAATAATAATAATAATAAATTTATATATATATTTACTTTCATGCATTTATTTTAATATATTTATTTTCACATATTTATAAAAATAAATAATTTATATATATATTTACTTTCATGCATTTATTTTAATATATTTATTTTCACATATTTATAACAATAAATAATTTACTATTACGATTATTATCAATTTACAATTTTTTTTTCTTTGAGGTATGGGAAAAATGCTTTATGCACCACTAAAAGCCATCAATAAATTGATTATTTGTCTACTTAATGTCATAGAATTGGTATTTTTATATGAAATTAATAATTATTTTTACATGAAATTAATAATTAGTTTTATATGAAATTAATAATCATTTTTATATGAAATTAATAATCATTTTTATATGAAATTAATAATCATTTTTATATGAAATTAATAATCATTTGTATATGAAATTAATAATCATTTTTATATGAAGTTAATAAGGATTTTTTCTGTTCAGATGGATCCGACAAAGATTTGCCGGCTTTGCTAACGAGGGCTGAACTTTCGACAAAACAAATAGCAGAAGAAGCGAGATTGCGACGAGGAGAAGGAATCGGCATTGCACCTCTGGATTCTGATAGAACTGTTTCTAATCCTCCGCCAAGTCCAGTTACCGATGATCCTGATCATTCTGAAAATCCGACACCCGGACGACAAGAAATCGACTACGAAGATATTCTCGATATCGGGGACATTGACAACATGGAAGTCTTTTAATAATTTTTACTTCTTTTTTTTTACTTCTTCTCAATCGTCCCTTGATTGATACCTTTTATTGATTTTCATCTCCTCCAAATAATCCTCGTTTTAGTTGTTAAGAATCGATAACGTTAATTTATTCAGTTCATTCCTTTGTTTATGCCATTACGCAGAGTTCTAGGAAAAATGTTTATTTTCTTATTTCTTGTTTTTTTCTCCAATTTATACAATTTTACGTTCAGCAGATCTTCAATTGTTGATTAATTGCCAATTGCAATTTTATTCATTGTTTTTTGTCAATCGCAGATCGGTTATTGCTGATTTTAGATTAATTAATCGTTTATTGACAATCGCAAGTTGATAATTAACACTCAGTTACTAATTTTCATTCGCGAATTGATAATTAATATTCGCGAGTTGATAATTAACATTCGCGAATTGATCATTAACATTCGCGAATTGATAATTAATATTCGCGAATTGATAATTAACATTCGCGAGTTGATAATTATTAATCGCTAGGTAATAATTGTTAATTAACAATCACACATCGATAATTATCAATCACTAAATAATAGTTATTAATCAGCAGTCATATATCGATGATTATCAATCGATGAATAATAATTATTAATTAATAAACAACCGCGAATCGATTGTCAATCGCTAAATAATAATTATTAATAACCACAAAATGATAATCATCAGTTGCTAATTAATAATTATATCAATGGCAAATTGATGATTTTTTATTCATCAATCAATGGCAAATTGATGATTTTTTATTCATCAATCAATTGTAAATTGATGATTATCAATCTAGTGATGGATCATCAATCTATTGATCGATCAACAATCTATTGATCGATCAACAATCTATTGATCGACCGACAATCGAGTGATCGATCATTAATCGATTGATGAATCGTCATTCTTTAATTATTAGTCAAGTTGTTGTTAAATCAATTTTATTATTAAGATGTTTCGATAAAATCCCAGAAAAAGTGTTCATTGAAAAAAATTAAACCCTTTAAACCGTTTAGTCGATTAATTAGCATTTTGTTTAATTAACTCGAAAATATTTCATTAACCGTATTTTTTAATATTTGCACTTTTTAATAAAATTTCTTGAATTTCTTGCGAATTTCAAGAATATTGTTTTTTAAACTAAGTTGCGGGTTGGACTTTTTTGTCAATTTCAAATTTTAATTTGCTAATTACTCTTTGAAAATTTCGAAAAAATAAAATTGTAATTTTCGAGTTCGAAAGAAATGAAACTTTCGAACTCGAAGGAAATAAAATTACTTTCGAACTCGAAGGAAATAAAATTACTTTCGAACTCGAAGGAAATAAAATTATTTTCGAACTCGAAAGACATAAATTAATATAAGTAATATAAATTACATTAATTAATTATTAATATAATTGTATTACTTATATTTAATTTATATTAATGCAATTTTCGAATTTGAAATAAAATTCGAACATATCAAAATTTTGGAGCGTTGAGAAAATACTGAAAACTAAAAACGACGAATTCCAATTCGTTAACATTGGCAATTCAAAGTTTTTGCAATTTGGTGATATTGCAATAATTGATGAATTATTTGAAAAAAATTCAAATTCGATTGCAGTAAAATTTTAAGATTGAATTTGAATTCAAATAATTGATGATTCGTTTCATCGACGATTCATTTCAAACTAAATTCGATTAGAAAACATTTGCATTGATTTCTAATTCCAATTGCGTTTGCGTTTTTTAAAATCGAAAATTGTCTTGCGGATTTATTTTTATTATTATCATTATCATTATTGTTATATTATTACAATTGTACAACTATTATTACAATTGTCATCGTAAAAGGGAATGCAAAATAAATAAAAATCGTTAATGTTTGACATTTTCAGGCAATAACAAAAATAACTATTTCTGAAAGAAATTCAAAAAAATCTACTTCTACAGTGATAACAAATTTCGAAAACAAAAGTACGATAGAAAAATTTCTACAAATTTTCCTTGTAAATACAAAAAAGAATATAATAAAAAAATTATAAAATATAAAAGTGTTTTAGCTATACAAACTTTTTTTCTTTAATACACAAATAAGGAAAAATTGATTGTTTACTTTTTTTTTAAATTAAATTAAAAATCGTTTTTTTTTTAATTAAATTAAAAATCTCTTTATTAAATATTTTATCACAGATTTCACAAGTACGATTTGCTTCTAAAATGCACAAATCACAGAAAAAAACGTTCAAGAGATCTTCTCTAAAAGAGCCAGCAACATCTGACAACGATCTTTCACCTGAAAAATATAAATTTTCATATTAATGCCAAAACAAACTTTTTTTTCAAATCACAGAAGATCTTTTTTAATTTTCTCCAATTTATTTTATTTTTATTTTCCATGAATCGTACACGAATTAAAAAAACTAACAAAAAATCAATTAATCGTTTTTGTTTTATTATTTCTATTAAAATTAAAATAAAACAATGCACACCTGTTGAACGGTTCGATTTTCCAAACTTTCACTTATAGTGAGAAAACTTCTTTCAGAATACTCTTTTTTAATGCTCTGTAAAAGAATAGCATCTTCTTGTCTAGACCAAGGTCTAATTTCGACAGGTTCTTCCAATTCCGCGTGCATGCTATTTTCTGAATCGCTAGATTCGTTGATTTTATCTAAGCAAACATGCTTGTCATCCTCCTCCAAAGAAATATCCATTCTGGCGGAGACTGCAAAAAAGAAAAAATGTACACATGTTTAATAATAAAAAATATAAACTTTTGTAGTATTGTGTGCTAAAAACTCAACTTTTTACGCTCCCTAGTGCAATAAATGTGCTTTTTATGCTCCCTAGTGCAATAACTGTTCTTTTCACGCTCCCTAGTATAATAAATGTACTTTTTACCCTCCCTAGTGCAACAAATCTTCTTTTTACGCTCCCTAGTGCAATAAATGTGCTTTTTACACTTCCTAGTGTGCTAAGAGTACTTTTTGCGCTCTCCAGTGTAATAAATATACTTTTTACGCTCCCTAGTGCAATAAATGTTCTTTTTACGCTCCCTAGTGCAATAAATGTACTTTTTTCTCTCCCTAGTGAGCTAAAAATACTATCTACGCTCCCTAGTGCATAGAAAGTCGAGTTTTTAACGCATACTATTGCAAAAAGAAATATTAGCGAATAAATATAAAATACTAACGAATAAATACAAAATACTAACGAATAAATATAAAATACTAACGAATAAATATAAAATACTAACGAATAAATATAAAATACTAATAAATAAATACAAAATACTAACGAATAAATTAATATAAAATACTAATGAACAAGTCAACATAAAATAAAAAAAATATTATAAAATTAACATTAAAACTTCTTTCTACAAATTTATCAATTCTACAAATGTAAGATAATTTAAATTATCTTACAACTCTGTTCCTGTACTTCTTCCAGATTTTGACTCTTATTTAATCCCGATTCGAATGAATCATTGAAGCCACTCTGTGTCTTCTTTTCCTGTATTGCGTCGCGTTTTTTCGCCCTTTCGTCTCGTTTGCTTTTGCAGATTAATGTCGTCTTTTTTAGTCCGCTCGTGAAAGATTGCGCTGCTTTCGGAGGCGACCTCGGTCCTCTCTTTGACTTGGCTGATAATTTTTCTCCCCCATCTTCCGCGGCTTCTTTAACAGGCGAAACTTTAAAAGCACTCGCTTGCTTCGCGCTCGCTTCTTCCAAGGCACAATCATTTTTCGATGATTTTCTCCGCCTCTTCTGCTGCGGCTGGGCCAGCACAAACTTCTCCGCCGGCTTCAACGAAACCCTCGCGATATTCTCCAATTTCTCGTCGTTTTCACCGGGAAACGTGATTTTTGCCGGCCGCAGACCTTCGGTGGTTTGCAGGTAAATCCTTCCGTTTAGAAACTGCAATTTTAAGAAATAATAAAGATGATTAAATTAAATAAAATTATTACATTTTAATGAATAGTAAAGATGACTAAATTAAATAAAATTATTACATTTTAATAAATAGTCAAGATGAAAATTTGCGGGTTTTTTTTGATAATTTAAAAATTTAATTTAATAATTTTTTTCTTTTTTTTTTGCTTAGATTTTTACCCTCGTTCCACAGGAAGCACAGTGTTCGTTTCCGCTTTTGAGCCTCGAGTCGGCGGCTTCGTGGCAATTGCATTTGCAATTTTCTCCACCGTAGGGATCATCCTGGGACGTGGACACAGGCAGTTCTATATTTTCGTACAAATCAGGAGCGTCGATTGCGAAAGTTTTGCTCTTGTCGTGCGGACCAACTGGACACGTGATATTTTCAAAAAGTTGAGGCGCGAACAAACTGCAACAAGAAAACGAAATCAATTTTCATGCTTATCAAGAACACAGCGAAATCGAAAAGAATTCGAAGGAAAAGAAATCGAAAAGAATTCGAAGGAAAAGAAATCGAAAGAATCATAAAGAAAATTACAGAATTGCAATTAAGTCCAATTATAATTCATAAAAAAAATTACAGAACTAGAATTAAGTCCAATTATAATTCTCATAAACATCATTGATATAAACATCAAATTAAAATTTGATATATACAATATCAAATTAAAATTTGATATAAACAATATCAAATATAAAAATATAAAATAATAAAAACTTCAATTTAGTAAAAATGTAAAGAAATTAGCAAAAATAAATAATAAATTAGCAAAAAGAAAACAAAAAATAAGCAAAAGGTGGACAAAATTAGCAAAAAATGCAGAAAATTGTATGAAAATTGATTAAAAAAAATGGAAGAAAAGGAAGAAAAAAGTGAGGGGAGGGGATAAAAATAAAATGGGGGTAACCTTTCGGGTGGTTTGCCCATTGGGAAGACTTGAAGAAAGAGGTCCATGACGATGGGACTTCCTTTGAGAAGGGGATTAACTGCGTCGTAGACGTTTTTTAAAATTGTGTTGGGAGTGGTAGCGAGTTGAGAAATGGACTGCATGACTTTTGTGAGACGAGAGGGTTGTTTTGCAAAATAGACCTGAGCAACTTGCACGAATTCTTGCATTTTTTGCAACATTATCCACTCAATGGATTTATTGACCATGCCCGCTTGCTGCGAATTCAGAAACATTAAAAAGTCGGAGCACATATCCGGATAATTTTCCAATTTGTCGCAGACTTCTTGATAAAAATTCACTGCCACAATATCCTTCGTCATCTTCAAATCGTTGGCCTTCAGTCTCTTCTCCGCAGAGTCACTTTTACCTTTTTTAAAAAACAAACGTGTTAGTTTTCTTTTCGAAATTTTCGGGAGATAAACTTTGACTTTAAAAATAGTAATAAAATGAAAATAAAATAATAATGAAATAATAATGAAATAATAATGAAATAAAAATAAAATAATAATGAAATAAAAATAAAATAATAATAAAATAATAATGAAATAAAAATAAAATAATAATAAAATAATAATAAAATAATAGTAAAATAATAGTATACCCGTTAACTTTTTTATACCCGTTAACTTACCTAAATAAAATAGTAAAATAATAATAAAATAATAGTAAATAATAAAAAAATAAAAATAAAATAAAAAATAATAACAAGAAATAATAACAAAGAAACGTCTTTTGTTACTAAAAGTAAAATAAATAAACTCTTTAATTCTTTGAAAGATAAAAAAAAGAATATTAAAAAAATTATTTTATTACTAAAAATAAACGCAACTGCTACCTCATCAGAAACTAAAAATTGTTTATTACAAAAAAAAATTATTACAAATAATTATACACTTTTTCTACAATATCAAAAATATAAAATCGAAAAAGAATACACTATAAATAGAAAAAATAAGAAGAAAAAATAAAAAGAAAAAATAAAAATAAATAAAAGAACAAATACCGAAGATTTACATTTTACGCCGACAATAACAATAATATTTATTTAATAAAAAAATAATTAAATTCAATATTCAGTTCTTTAGCATTTTCAATTTCGCCAATTACTATTTTTTAATTCGTCGAAAGAAATGCCCACCTTCGTCGGTCTTCATTTCGTTCTCGTTTTCCGTTTGTATGATATTGTCCAATTTCTCGCTGTATTCGAGGAACAATTTAATGACCGTTTTGAATGTTTCCGGGTCCGAGGATTCGAGAGTGCTGTGCAATTTCTGAAGATACGAGGCTGCGAATTCTTTAAACAATTGCAAAACTGATTAAAAAGTGGAATTGAGATTTCTCTTGTAAATTTTCCAATTATTGCTCAGTGAAATAGCGTTAATACTCACTTGTCGCTCTCTCGTCGGCATTCAATTCATTTTCCGAATCTATAAGTCGCTTGATATTTTCCAATTCGCGGGTTTGCTTCGCTTTCTTTCTGCACATTGCGTTCTTCTTAATTGTCGTACTCGCCAGCATCAATTCCGCCATTTCGTCCTCGTTGTCCTGAAATTTCGGATTCAATTTATCGATGCTTCTCGGCAAATCGTAGAAACGAATAAATGAATCAATTATAGAAAAGAAAAGACAAATGAATCGTAGAAACGAATAAATAGAAACGAAAGAAAATAACAAACAAAAATGTAAACGAAGAGAAAACAACAGAGACGAGGAAAGAATAACATAAACAAAAATAGAAGCGAAAAAACAAAAACGAAAAAAAAAATAACAGAAGCAAAAATATAAAGGAAGAAAAAATAACAAAAACGAGGAAAAAAACGGAAACAAAAATAGAAGCGAAAAAAAGGAAAAACGAAGAAAAAGATAGAAAAAAAAATACAAAAAAATAGAAACGTAGAAAAATAACAAAAACGAAAAAATAACAGATAAAAATGTAAAGGAACAAAAAATAACAGAATCGAATGAAAAAGCAAATAAACAAAAGGAAAAAAACAAAATAAACAGAAAATAAGAGTCGATTTTTATCCTTCTGATCTAGAATTTCGTGATGTGGAATTTCAAATAAAAATGTACCCCTTTATCGAAGGAAGTTGAGGGTTCGCTGGAGCTTTTTGGCGACTCGGAGGCTTTATTTTTGGTTTTAATTGCACCGGGGGTGACGTCCTTGCCAGTGACGACGTGAGTCATGGATTTGATATTTTGAGCGCTGCGAGTTTTTGCCAAGCGGGCAGTGGTTTTTCTCAATTGAGGCAGTCTTTGGTTATCGATTTCTGGAATTTCCATTTGCAGATTCATGTCAACTTGGGCATTTGCTACATCCGATTGATCTAGGGTCGGGAGAGGATTAATTTGCACCATGGCAGCTGCTTTTGGAGTTGCTTTTCTTCTACTGTACTTTCGCTTGGGCAAACTAATTTTCGGCATCATATTTATGATGGGATTGAGGAGATGGTTTCCTGGTTGAAAGGCGGCATTGTAGGATGCGAATTTCTGAGAGTGGAGATTATTTTCGAAAATTGGATTGGGTGGCCCGATCTGTTTTATAATGAAAGTAATAAATTAATTACGTTCTATTGATTAGATTAAATTTAATAATCATTTAGATATATTTTTTATTAGAAATATATTTTAATTTAAATGAACTTAAATTTCGTTTTTAATTAATTTTGAATTCAAATTGAATAACAATTTCAATTTAAATGAATTTCATTTTCAATTTATTTAAATCCTTTTTGAATTCAATTTAAATTTCATTACAAATTCATAAAAATTAAATATCAATCTTATTTTAAATTAGTTTTGAATTCAAATTGAATAACAATTTCAATTTAAATGAATTTCTTTTCCAATTCATTTAAATCCATTTTGAGTTCAATAAACTAAACTAAATTTAAATTTAATTATAAATTAATGTATACCCGTATGTATTTCTAAAATAAAATAAAAATAAAAAATAAAAATTGAATTTCAAGTAATAAAAATTTAATCTCTACCTCTCTTTAAATTAATTTTGAAATCAAACTGAATTTTAATTTCAATTTAAATGAAATTCAATATTAATTACATTTCAAATTCACTTTGAATTCAAATTCATTTTAAATTCGTTTGAATTCAAATTAAATTCCAATTATATTTAAATGAATTGCAATTTCAATTTCAAGTTAAATGAATTTAAATGAAACTCAATTTGAATTTACATTTATTTTGAATGCAAAATAAATTTCAATTTCCTTTTTAATTCAATTTGAATTTAAATAAAAATTTGATTTCAATTTAAATGAATATCAATTTCAATTTCATTTTCATTTGTAATTTAAATTAAATTTCATTTTAAATTTCATTTTAAATTTAATTTAAAGTTCATTTAAATTTGTTTTCAATTTAAATTCAATTTAATTCATTTTCAATTTAAATTCAATTTAATTGAATCTCAATTTCAAGTTAAATATATTCAGATTTAAATTTATTTCATTTTTAATACAAATTAAACTTCAATTTCATTTTAAATTCATTTCAATTCATTTTCAATTCAAACTCAATTACAAGTCATTTTGAATTTATTTTCAATTCAAATTCAATTACAAATTAATTTTGAATTTATGTTTCATTCAAATTCAATTACAAATCCATTTAAATTCATTTTTAATACAAATTCAATTACAAATTCATTTTAAATTCATTTAAATCCATGTTGAATTCACTTTCGAATTAAATCAATTTCAATATCATTTTTAATTAATTTTAAATTCAAAAATTATTTTCCTTCAGTTTAAATGAATTTCAATAGCAATTTCATTTTTAATCCATTTCAATTTATTTTGAATTCAATCTCAATTTTTTTTCAATTGCTTTTCAATTTCTTTTCAATTTCTTTTCAATTTCTCTTTTAATTAAATTTCAATTTCATTTAAAACTAATTTTGAATTCAATTTCATTTTACATTCATTTTGAATTCAATTTCAATCTACATTCATTTTATATTTAATTTAAATCTCATTTTAAATTAATTTTCAATTCAATTTCATTCTATATTCATTTTGTATTTAATTTAAATCTCATTTTAAATTAATTTTAAATTCAATTTCAATCACTTTAAAATGAATTTGAATTCCATTTTAAATCCACTTAAACTAATTTTGAATTCAACTTACATTTCAATTACAATTCTAATGAATTAGAATGACATTAAATTGAATTAAACTTCACTTTAAAAATGAATTTAAACAAATTTTTTTAATAAAGTTGAAAATGATCATAAACACAAAATTAACAAATTAATCAAATATATTTAAATGATCATATTCATCGTTTCTTCAAAAACTAAATTCTACATTTCAAAAGAAATTAGAATGTAATTGCAGATACTCACTTCTTTAATGTATTCTTGCCAAACCTCAGGTAGACTTTTAAGCAGTTGATTTTTAGGCGCGGTCAATTGAAAATCCAACGAAATCATGTGAATAGTCTTGGGAGCTTCGCCAGTCAAATAAAAGTGCTTAATTGGACCATGTACAGTAGAATCCTTTAATTTTTTTTTGTACTTTTGAATGCATGAGAAAATATTTTGACGATCGCGCATCGGCATTAGCCAAGTATGAATTAATGAAACAATATCGTGAAGCAAATAAGTCTGGTATTTATGCACCTCCTTTTTCTTATCCAGCACCATTGGTTCAAATTGTTCCAGTCCCAGAGCAACCAAACTGAAACGAAAAATACATTTAGTTCAAATTTTCACATATTCCGAATGTTCATACATTTTTTTAAATTTTTACACATTTTTTTCAATTCTTTATATATTTTCTCAAGCGTTTATAAATTTTTTCAAAAGTTTATAATTTCTTTCAAACGTTTATCATTTTTTTCAAACATTTATCATTTTCTTCAAACGTTTACAATTTTTTTCAAACGTTTATAATTCTTTTTCCAAACATACATTTAGTTGAAATGTGAAGATAAAATAAAATAAAACTTAAAATCACAACTAAACTTATTTTAAATCGAAACAAAAATTAAGTGAACAAACCGAGAAGAAAATAATTCTTTGAGTAATTTTGCTTACTTTTCTTCGGACGTGAAGAAACTGCGACATTTTTTATAATCGATCTTTGGATTCGTGAATACATGAGGCAAAAGATTTCCATAAGAGAGTGCTTTACTCTCAATAATTAATTTCTTCAATTTAGGATGAAATTTGTAACAATAAATTCTACGGTTACTCGTCACCTCCTGACCGTGTTTTATTTCTTGAGACAAAAAATTCATATACTCTTCGCAGAATTCCTCTTCTTTAAAAAGGTCCTCAAAGTCCGCAACTAATTTTAACGCCTCATATATATTTTCCGCATTGAATGCCGAATGCGGACCGCTACTTAAGTATCTGCAAAAAAGTCCAATCAATAAACAATAAATAAATAAATTCGGCAGGAATTTACAAATCAGAGACTAAAAAGTACAATTTTAAAGCAAAATTAGATTAAACAATGCTTCCCTATGAGGAAGCAAAAAGCGACATAAAAAAAAGATAAAAATTCGAAATTCCACCTGACACTGTCGAGGTTTGATTTGCAGGTTTTCGACAAATTGTGATGATCTGGATGTTTGTAACACATGAGAAACTGTTGAGTCATAAGTTGCACGTGTTGACGCATTTGAACGGCCAACAACTGACGTTGTTCTTCGTTTACTAAAATCGGTAGGTCCGATTCCGACAAAACGGTTAGAAGCTCAACGGACGTATTCTATAAACAAGAATTCAAAATTAATCATGATTTGTAAAAATATAACGCAATCCAAAATTAATCACGATTTGTAAAAATATAACAGAATCCAAAATTAATCACGATTTGTAAAAATATAACAGAATCCAAAATTAATCACGATTTGTAAAAATATAATAAAATCCATAATTAATCACGATTCGTAAAAATATAACACAATCGAATATTTTTTAACAAAAAACGCACAATAATAAAAACAATGACTATAGGATACAGTTTTTTGCAAATTGTGCTCCTGAGTTTTTGTTTAAAAAAAATTACCAGCGGATTGACACCAACAACAGGCGTAGTTTCTACAAAATCATTGCATCTTCTTTTCTTTGGCGTTTCTTGACTTTCGACCACTTTTTCCGTCGGGTGCGTAATGGCATATTCGTTGGCATATTCCAGTAATTCGTCCATCAAATTATTTACTTCTTTTCTCGAAACTTTGACTGCCCTGTCCATACGAAATTCCTCCTTATCCACTGAAAAGAAAAATGTTTTTTTAAATAGATTCTTGAAATACAATTTGTAAATATATTGTTTAAAGTTGCATTTTTAAAATACATGCTTTAAAGTTGCATTTTTAAAATGCATTCTTTAAAGTTGCATTTTTAAAATGCATTCTTTAAAGTTGCATTTTTAAAATACATTCTTCAAAGTTTCATTTTAAAAATACATTCTTTAAAGTTAGATTTCTAAAATACATCCTTTGAATGATAAATACTCGAAATATCTTTAAAAATACATTCTTCAGAGTTCAATTTTAAAAATACTTTTTTTGAGAAACGTTCACAAGTTTACAAGTGCTGAAGCTTTCAATAAAAACTGCGAAAAACTCACGAAGCTCAGCTTCATCCTCTTCCAAAATATTGTATTCCGGATCGGCTTCCGGGTCGTCTTCGACGTTAACCTCTTGCGTCAAAGGTTGCGTGAATCCTTGAAGAAAGTCCTTCCACTCTTCGTCAATTTCGCAGGCTTGATCGTACATATCAGTGGTAATATCCGGAGGAATGAAAGCTTGTTCAATGTATTCTAAAGGCGTTTCACTCAGGCACAATTTCGATCTTGTTCTCTGTCCAATACTCTCCTCTTCCGTTTGAAACTGAGGAATTCTAAAAACGAAAGAAATCACAAATCATAAAATGTACTATCTCTTTAAATAAAATTCCCTGGAAATTTCACAAATTAGAAAATACATTTATTACATTTAAATAGAATTTCCGGGAAATTTCACAAATTAGAAAATACGTTTATTACATTTAAATAAAATTTCCGGGAAATTTCACAAATTAGAAAATACATTTATTGCATTATCTCCTTAAATAAAATTTCCGGAAAATTTTACAAGTTAGAAAAAAGTAAAAAAGTGGATGATAAATCTCGTACTCGGGGACTTTGAAAACTCCTTCAGAGTCGTATAGAATATCTGCGCATTTTTTTAGTTCCTGGGACAAAGAGTGATCAACGGGAGTTGCTGGAGTCGAGGGCTGCGAGTCGAGATCACTCCCTAGCGAATAATCGGTTTCTTTTTCGTCATCTTCATCTTTGTCGTCATCTTGCTCTGGTTTATATTCCTCGTCCGATGAATCATCGGGCAATTCTTCTTCAATCAAGACCTGCACTTCGGCGGAAGCTGATTTCACCGGCGTCGTCGGCCAAGGAATATTCGGCTGTCCCAACACTCCCAATTCCCTGGAAACAAGAGATAAAAACAATAAAAACTTGAAACGAAAAAGAAACTAGAAAGGAAAACT
>WNHD01002204.1:0-30585 GCA_011057455.1 Ganaspis sp. Gsp50
AAAAAAATAAAAAATAATAATAATTACATGATTTAATTTAATTTCATTTAATATCACAAACTCTGATAATGATAATGATATAGTAAAAATTAAACAATAATAACTATAGTAATAACAACAAAAAACATAATGATAATAATAAAAATGATAATAATAATAATAAAAATGATAATAATAGTAAAATAAAACTTCATCTATACGAGAAAGCAGAACTAATAATATAATATATTATATATTATATATAATAACAATACGATAAAAATTATAAAGACAATTTTCTTATTGAAATTCGCAGTGACAATTTCACATTTTTTTTATGATTAAATATTGACTTGTTAAACAAAAATGAAAGTAATAACTAATAACTGTTTAATAATTGCATAAGAATAAAATTCAAAAATATATTTCTTTAAATTTTGTAAATAAATTTGTAAATAAAATAAAATAAAAATAAAATATATTATTTATATACAGTAAGCCGTTAATCAAATTACCAACAAAATTAAACTATTATACTAAATAATAAGACGGAAATAAAAACCGACCTAGATTTTTTTCAAGAAAGAACAATAATCACTAATTAACGGAAAATTCAACTATTAAACAATAATTGGTTAAAAAGAAATAAAGAAACTTTCGTTTCTTTTCGAACTACATGTTTAACTACATTTTAATTAACTACAACTAATTTTTTATTTAATTAAATTTAAATTAATACAATTAAATAATTTTTCTATTAATTCTTTCATTTTTTAGTTTATTTTTCAGTTCATTTTTTAGTTGATCTTTTTATTAATTATTTTTTTGTGTAACATACGCTATTTTTACTTTTTATTATTTTGTGGTTGATCTGAAAATTACGTCATGCTCTAGGGAAAAGGAGTGGGGGAGAATAAATATAACAGACTGTATAATAATTTATAAATTTGATCATGAAGACACTTTGAAAGGGTAAAGGGAGGATTCAGGTACCTCAACCTTCCAAATTTTTTTTGTATTATCATTATGATGATTATTATTATTATTATTATTATTATTATTATTATTATTATTATTATTATTATTATTATTATTATTATTATTATCATTGTGGTATTGAAAACTCATTGTTTTTATAAATTTTATTTAAATATTTGTTGTTTAAATTTTACAACTTGTAAATTACTTTATTGTAAATTTTTTATTGTAAAATACTTTTTACTCTATTGTAAATTTCCATGCATTGTTCTAATTACGATTACATTGAGATTACAATAAATAATTTGCTCTATTTTTGAGACCAAATAGAATTAACAAATTTGGGAGGTGGTTAATTGTAGAATTTCGATTATGTAATGATAAATTAATCGTTGTCGATTTCCCTCCTCAGTTTAACTTATTTTAATGAAGTTCGATTTTAAATTAGATACAGGAAAAACTACTTTCCATGAGCAAGGAGACGACAGATAAGTGTTGTGCGAGTTGCATTCATATTAGAAACTTGTTCACTTTTAAATAAGCTTAACTCTCGCTTTCGTATATTCAGCTAAATGTCGATACTTTCGTGATAAACAACCTAAATAGTTCAACATTTTCTCAGAAATCGCGCCAAATTTTCACAAAACACGAGACTGTTTTTATAACAAGGATTTTTTTTACAATTTTTTGATTCAAGTATTTTTTATTGTGAAGCATTTTAACGCAAAGACTAATTTGCAAAAATTAAGATTCAATTAATTTGTAACAAACAAAAACAAAGAAAAAACAAAAAATAGAAAATGTATAGAGAGAATAGCACTAAAAAAGAGTTATAAAAACGGACACATAGTTATAAAAAACTGATAGTTATAAAAAGTAAATATTTATAAAAACATATGGTTATGAAAACAGATGGTTATGAAAACAGATGGTTATAAAAAGCAGATGATTATAAAAAATTGATGGTTATAAAAAACAGCTAGTTATAAAAAAACGGATGGTTAAAAAAATATGTTTTTAAAAAAACTCGATTGAAACAAAAAATCCGATAGTTAAAAACCGGTTGTTATAAAAACTCGATATGCGGTTATAAACAATCCAAGTTATAAAAAACCCAAGTTGTAAAAAACCGCAATAGTTGTAAAAACCCAAAGGTTGTAAAAACCCAATAGTTGTAAAAATCCAAGAGTCTTTTTAAAAAGAAAGTTGTACAAAACCAAAAAATTTTTTAAAAAAGAAGTTGTACAAAAGCAAAATTTTTTTAAAAAATAAAGTTGTACAAAACCAAGAGTCGTAAAAAACCAATTTTTGAAAAAAAAATACTTTCAAATAAACCAAATAACAAAATACAAAATTAAAAAAACAGTGCAAAAGGATTTTGATTTCAATTTTCGAACTGTTATTTCAATCGACACATAATATGTGACCGGTTATAGCTTTATTCATTATTGCGTGAAGAATAAAGTACTTTCTCTTCTAAATAGTGTAATTGTATCTATGGACGGTGAAATCTGCCGAAGAAGCAGAAAATACATTTTTTTCAAAATTCTTGATAATTATTGTTTTACTTTGAAATAATAATATATTTCAATAAAGAAATAATAAATTAAAATTATCTTGAGCATTAAAAAGGCGGAAGTTCCGATGGAATGCCATTTCCCGGTGATCACTCTTTGAGAGCTGAGCAGATCACCTTAACTCGATAAATATAGGTATATGCGTATCTATTATGACGTACATAAATACTTAGGTGTATTCTTGATAATCGGCCGTGTACTTCCTCAATGCATCAAATTAGACGTAGTTTTTTTGTGTCATGAAAAATAGGAAAATTATCGCACCAACAAATGTAGAAGTAGTCACGTGATGTTTATTATTCAACTTGGTTTATTCATTTTTAGTAATGACTGGTAATAACGTCGTTAATTACTTCATTAATGTATTCATTAATAACTTTATTAATTCATTTATTGATGACTTCATTTATAAAATCATTAGCGACTTTTTTTTAGTAACTTTATTGACAACCATGGTAACAATTTAATTAAGAATTTAGGTATAATAACTTCGTTAATAACTTCATTAATATCTTCGTTCATAACTTCGTTAATATCTTCATTGATAACTTCGTTAATATCTTCATTCATAACTTTATTAAAATCTTCGTTAATAACTTCGTTAATAACTTCATTAAAATCTTCGTTAATAACTTCGTTAATAACTTCATTAATAACTTCGTTAATAACTTCGTTAATAACTTCATTAATAACTTCATTAATAACTTCATTAGCATCCTCATCTTTACTAATTTGAACTTTTTATGTAAATTTTCGACATTTTTAAAAACAAAAGCTATCACAGAATCTCAGTAACGTAACTTTATTAAGTAAAATAATGAAAATAATGGCGGTTTCGTTTGCTCACAGTGATGTAAAATGTTTATAATTTTCTTATGGTGTATGCGATGAGATCATTAGGATTTCCAAGACAAATGCTAATTAATTAAGTGCAAGTTTCCCTTCGTAATTATACTCAAGTATTTCTTCCTGGTTTCCCTCGATTTAGGTACTTGTTCATCCTTTCACTACATGTCACAATAAACTAAATTTACGTTTATGTGTATCAAATCTTCATAATTACTTTACACTCACCTGTGTCCATTTCTATGCAATTATCTACAAAAAGTGTATAAAATCCACACTAATTGTTTATTTACTTAATTATGTACATTTGTGCGCATTTTATTTACACGGGGGAAGATAAATAGTACCATCTACTATTGGTGTGGTAAAAATTAACTCGAGTCTGGTAATTTTTACAATATGGATTCGTATGGTGACTATTACTATCGAAATTGTAACTTTTACTATCAGTTATTTACAAACAAAACTGAGAAAAATCTTGAATTCTGTTTGAAAAGAATGCTAAAAAGAAATGGATGAAATGTAATGTGAAATATCATGCACGTACAAAAAATAAACTGTATGAATTATAAAGAATTAACAACGCGAATCGGTGAAACAATTGTCTCTAATGAAAGTGAGGTGAAGAAAAATTTACACCACTGATTTTGTGTTTATAGATGAAAGATAATTTAAATTGAAATTAAACAAAGTCAAATGTATCTTATCAAAATCTTAAATTGCAAGGTACTTGTTGCAAAATATATTATTTTCGCAAGAATTGTGATACATTGTAATAACTTAGGAATTAATTGCTTTCATACTCGTGCATTACAAGATAAACAATCTCAATTTTATATTGACAAGAAACAGCAATAATTGGACGAAAAAGCTATCTAAATTCAGTTTTGAAAATACAACTCAACTGTTTTTAAATTCTATTCTCAATTAATTAAATCATACCGGACTTTATACAAATCAAAGGAAAAAGTGCTTTTCAAAGAAACAAAAGCCGAAAGAAGGAGTAGAAAAAGTTGTTTAAAGAAGAGTAGAAAATATTGTATGTAAAACAGTGGTTAAAAACGTGTTTAAAAAAGTGGTAAAAAAGTGTTTAAAAAAGAGTAGAAACAAGGATAGAAAACAGAATAGAAAAAAGTAGAAAAAGGAAAAAGGAAAAACATAAAGAAGAAAAAAATAGAAACTAGCGAAAAAAAGTGAAGAAAAAATAGAAACAAGCGAAGAAGAAAGTAAAGAAAAAAATAGAAACAAGCGAAGCAAAAAGTAAAGAAAAAAATAGAAAAAAGCGACGAAAAAAGTAAAGAAAAAAATGGAAATAAGCGAAGAAGAAAGTAAAGAAAAAAGTAAAGAAAAAAGTAAAGAAAAAATAGAAAAAAGCGACGAAAAAAGTAAAGAAAAAAATAGAAACAAGCAAAGAAGAAAGCAAAGAAAAAATAGAAACGAAGAAAAAAGTACAAAAAAAATAGAAACAAGCGAAGAAGAAAGTAAAGAAAAAATAGAAACAAGCGAAGCAAAAAGTAAAGAAAAAATAGAAAAAAGCGACGAAAAAAGTACAGAAAAAAATGGAAATAATCGAAGAAGAAAGTGAAGAAAAAAGTAAAGGAAAAAATAGCAAAAAGCGACGAAAAAAGTAAAGAAAAAAATAGAAACAAGCAAAGAAGAAAGCAAAGAAAAAAATAGAAACGAGCGAAGAAAATAGTGAAGAAAAAAATAGAAACAAGCGAAGCAAAATGTAAAGAAAGAAAAAGAAACAAGTGAAGAAAAAAGTGAAGAATAAAATAGAAACAAGCGAAGAAAAAAGTGAAGAAACAAATAGAAAAGAGCGACGAAAAAAGTAAAAAAAATAATGGAAACAAGGAAAGCAAAAAGTAAAGAAAAAAAATTTAAAAAAGCGCCGAAAAAAGTAAAGAAAAAAATAGAAACAAGCCAAGAAGAAAGTAAAGAAAAAAATAGAAACAAGTTAAGAAAAAAGTGAAGATGAAAATAGAAACAAGCGAAGAAAAAAGTGAAGAAAAAAATAGAAAAAAGTGACAAAAAAGTAAAGAAAAAATGGAAATAAGCGAAGAAGAAAGTAAAGAAAAAAATAGAAACAAAAGAAAAAAATGAAGAGAAAATAGAAAAAAGAGTAGAAAAAAGTAGAAAAGAGGCTATAAAAAGAGCATAAAAAAGAGATAAAAATGGATGCAAGTTACGAGGATTTCAAGAGACAGCAATACGAAAATTGCAAAGGATTGTATAATATTGCGCTGAATAAAAAAATGATAATCATTGACGGTCGGTTGTTTGATCAAGTATCAAAACTTCCGTTCTCTGGAAGCATTTCTGAAAAAAAGGAAACCGAATCGAGAACAAGGGCGGTCGCGCAAAATCCCATACGTTCGAATGGTCGATTGGGAAATAAAATACTTCCAAGTCACCTTTCACTAGTTCTAACACTGCTGGGTAATGGCGATGAAGTTGGCAAAAGGGCCAGGCCCAGGCTAGCTCGAAGTCTAAGTCCAAGTCGAAGTCTAAGTCTCAATCTCAGTCTCCTAAGAGCTCAACTGAAAGTGAAAACTAGCACATAGCCACGTAGGCCGTGTGCACCAATGCTCGACCGACTCGTGTATCCTGCATGGATATATCATTAGATTATATCTCTGACAAGGACTCTAAAGTAATTTATCCACCTCCTCAGACCAAATTTTGACTTGCTGTTCCCAACTCAATACACAATTACAAATAACCTTGCCCAGTTCTCACTATTCAAAACCACTCTCGATTTCACGAAAATCTACATTTCTTCTAATTTGCCCGGAAAATCGCACAATAATAAGCGAAAAATGATTTTGAAATATGTTTGCTAAATAAATATACAAAAATGTTAACTACTCGAATTATTTAAAATTTAATTTGCCACAAGAAATTGCGTAAATATAATGCCTTTGAAACAATTTTCAAATGGAAATTTATCAATTTAAACTGTCAGAATGAATTACGAAAACAAACAAAAATTATTATGATATAATATGTAACGTAAAATATCGATCACTCCGAGTCAAAAAGCTTTCGTTTCGTCTTTTTTTTAATATTTGTTTATATTTTACGTTATGTATATTGAAATAACGACCGAGTGATAAATTTTTAATTTTATATTTCAAAAATTATTATAATGTATTTGTGAATTTAAATTTGCAGTAAAAAGTCGCACAAATTATCTAAAAAGATATTTTTTTCCTAAATTTGTGCTAGAATAATTAGTAAAAACTTAATGTTTAAAAAACACATTTTCGAATCTTAATTTGCAGCAAAAAGTCGCATAAATTATCTAACAAATTATCTAACAAATTATCTAAAAAAATATTTGAAATCTAAATTTGTCTCAATGAACCACAAAAACATTGAATATATTTGTGAATCTAAATTTGCAACAAGAAGTCGCACAAATTATCTAAAAAAAAATACTTGAAATCTAAATTTGCCTGAATGAATCGCAAAAACATTAAATAATATATTTGCGAATCTAAATTTGCAGCAAAAAATCTATTACCTTAAATAGTTAATAACGAAATTTGCAGCAAAGAATTCGCAGAAAATTGCGCCTGAAAAATATTTTTTTAATATAAACCTGAAAAAATTTGCACAAACTTAAATGTTAATTTTAAACTTAAATGTTTTAATTTTCATCATGCATTTATAATTAAACAATTTAAAACTTTGTCCGTATAAGAGGTAAATAAATGTAATAAAAACTAATAATAAAAGATAATAAAATGAATACTATAAATAAATAAAATAATAAAAGATAATAAAATGAATACTATAAATAGATAAAATGAAAACTAATAATAAAAGAGTCCGGGATAATAAATAAACAAAAAATAAACAAATAAATAAATTAAATAAAACTAAATAAACAAATAAATAAAATAAAAACTAATAATAAAACAGTTCGGGATAATAAACAACATACTAAATAATTAAATAAATACTAAAAAGAGAGTTCGGGATAAAAAATATAAAAACTAATGAATAAAAACTCCAGAAATATTTAATTTTAAAAATACCTGATAAATGATAAAAAATTATTTTTCAAAAATACCTGATAAATGGTAAAAAATCATTTTTCAAAAATACCTGATAAATGGTAAAAAATCATTTTTCAAAAATACCTGATAAATGATAAAAAGCATTTTTCAAAAATGTCTGATAAATGATAAAAATAATTTTTCAAAACTGCCTGATAAATGATAAAAAAACATTTTTCAAAAATACCTGATAAATGATAAAAAATCATTTATCAAAATCAAAATAAATCAACAGAAAAAGGGCAATAATTAATTGAAAAAACAATAACTGTGGGTAATTTTAGGAAACTGGAATTTGACATTTTGGTATTTAGATTAGATAGAGGTGATTGAATACGCGTTGAGTAAATAATGTATTCCTTCAACATCTATAGATTATCCGAAACGCGAGGCGAAGAAAGTTTTCCCAGCGGTGGATTACGAGCACGCTACACGGAAGGCAGTAAACATCGCGATAATTACGTCGATTACGCATTTCTAGGAGATTCCCTTGCCGTAAGAATTAAATGGATATCTAACCTCCAACATAAAAGACTTGCGAGATTTCAAACTGCTCGATGCACTCAGAAAAATGCTTTCTTCAATCAACAAAAAAACCCCATAAAAATTCTTCCTCGCTCCAGGAAAGTTTCCTTATTTTCGCGAAATTTTTCTTTAAACAATTTCTTTAACAATTGCAATTGTTAATGAATGCAATTGTCGGTTAGAATAAACCCAGAAATTTATAGAAATCCAAAAGATGATAAAAAGAAAAAAAAAGCGTAACGCCCCCTAAATTTCTACGCTCCTGGTTTCTTTTTATGAAAACCAACACCTTCTAATAAATCCACGCAATGGACTTTTCAACATTCCTTGTGTGAAAAATAATACTTTTCAGAGCGTCCTTGAGACACTTAAAGGACATTTTAATATGTGGAGATATGATTTCAATGTAGAATTTAATATTGCTTGTGGTTTTTTTGGCAGATCTGATAATTGGCGAATTTAGAAAAAAGCAACTCTTTGACAGGATTATATTCGATACGCACGCACACTCTGAAATCAATTTAGATTCTTTTTTGTGTAATAAATTTGCTCGCTCTTACGTTGCGACGATCATTAGAATAATTGTGAAAGTATTTACGTATGCACTATACAGAAAGCGTAAACTAAGATTTAATTCACGCTGAAATTAAATTCAATAGGAAATACTTCTAATGGTCTTTATTGTTGTTTCCATTATATATTTACTAACTTTTTGCCAACTAATTTTCGTTTCGTACAAAAAAAACTGTCGGTAATTGCAGTATTAAAATTGAATTAGAAACAGCATTCAAATCAGTCTGGAAAAATAGCACATACAGAATTTAAGTATGTGAATACAGAATTTAAGTATGTGAATACAGAATTTAAGTATGTAAATACGGAATTTAAGTAAGTGAATACAGAATTTAAATATGTG
Source organism: Ganaspis sp. Gsp50 (assembly GCA_011057455.1). Lineage (NCBI taxonomy): Eukaryota > Metazoa > Arthropoda > Insecta > Hymenoptera > Figitidae > Ganaspis > Ganaspis sp. Gsp50. Next base: position 8,886 of record WNHD01002204.1, read on the forward strand.
AATACAAAATTTAAGTATTGTATAAAAAAATGTGATCAAAAGCATGATGATATAATGATAATAATACATATGATAATAACAGTAACAAAAATTTGAACAATGGAGGTCGAAATAATTTAAAGTATACTAATTAATATACAAAAACTACAAAAAAAGCTGATCTAAAAAACAAACTAATTAGGTATTGAATAGCATAAATTTACCAATTTGAGTTATTTATTCGCGTTTTTAAATCCCTTGGAAATTAAAATTCCTTGTTCAATTTGCCTAATGAACTAGATCTAGACGATTTTCAATATTATAGATATAGAATATATTTCCCATTACTTTATGTATGATCAATTATAATTTATTTTCTCGTAAAGTGAAGTAGATCATTAAACGGAACAGGACTGTAAAATATCACGCTAGCTGCAACGATTATGAGTTTAACTCAATAATGCAATAATCTTAAAACAATTAACGCTTTTCACGAACTTGTTATTATTTGTCAAAAAAAGCCATAACAATTCTATTGTCCCGGCAATGAATAAATTTTAGTTCTTCGTTTTTTTTCATTCCACTTCATTTCAGCTCATTATTGATTTTAAAGTTATATTTTACAGCAAAAGTAATGATACAATTAGCGCATATCCTGTTTTTATACAGATGTAGCTCGATTTAGTCTCTGATTGAATAAAATTCAGATCGTTAATTTTATCCAAGTAACTTTCTATCGTTTCAGAATATTATGATTTTCACTATTTAGAAATTTGGGGCTGAAGTATTTTTGCTCGCGTTAAGTTTTAGATGCACTTGTAGCGCTATGAAATTAGGGACCTTAGGAGCAAAAAATTAAAGGTTATGGTTTCTTGTTTAAGGATTTTTTCAATCTTTTGTTAATTTTAATGTAATGTTAACGTTACTGTTAATGTCACTGTTAATGTTACTGTTAATGTTTCTGTTAATTTTACTGTTAATGTTACTGTTAATGTTACTGTTAATGTTACTGTTAATGTTACTGTTAATGTTACTGTTAATGTTACTGTTACTGTTACTGTTCATTTTCAATATTAATTTGACACAAACTTTTGCGATTGATTCGAAGAAACAATTGAAAGTGAAAAAATGTGGAAACATCTTGGACATCTTGGATTCTTTGTAGAAATTTAATTAACTATTTGTGAGAGAAACGTAATGTCACGCAATACATGCACATTATGAGGAAAAGCGTCGCAGTTCTGATTAGTGTAGGTAAATGAACGTAGGGAAGACAGTGAGAACATTAATTAATATCTACTTTTACATCCTGCGAATTCAACAGGAAATATTAAAGCCCATCCAGCGATAATACCAGCAATGCATAAATTCATATTGTCTGCTTCTATCATAATGACAATTCTTTCATAACCGCAAAACTCCGTTTCCTAAACCAAGAAATTACGTCCGAAGAAATAATTTAATTGAAATCGCGATCAAAATTGCACATCTTTGTAATTAATTCTAATTAAGAATTTAAACAATCAAAGCCTAATAACTCAATCCCACGTAACACGAACCAACTAATCAAAGTCTTTTCCTATTTTATTGCTTTTTCATTGTTTCAATTTGCACTAAAATTGATTTTTGTTTCTACTTTCAAATAGATATTTTAATATAACCGTTCACGACAAAAGGTACCTTATGTTTTCTTGAAAAATTGATTTTTGTTTCTGCTATCAAATAGATATTTAAATATGACCGTCCACGACAAAAGGTACCTTATGTTTTCTTGAAAAATTGATTTTTGTTTCTGCTATCAAATAGATATTTAAATGTGACCGTCCACTATAAAAGGTACCTTATGTTCTCTTGACTTAAAGTACCTTTTGTTGCGGACGGTCACAAATATTTAAATTCAAATAGAAAAAGAGGCAAAATAATAACAAGGGCCAATAATTTTCTTTTTTTATTTATTTTTCAGTGTGTCTTTTATTATCGATTTTACTTTTCAATCTGGAAATAAAGGGCACGCATGAAAAGTTGTAAAATCTTTGCATCGATCTAGTATCTTATTTCCGCACTTGATTTATTCAGCTTTAATTTTAGATTGGATGGGAACTCGAACTGAAAGTATGCACTTTCATTTTTGCTCTTGGGAAGTATTCGCGAGGACGTTATAAGACTTACGATAGTAACAATAAGTAGGTAACCGTTTTAGCAACTAAACCGGACAAAGGAAATTGTAACTCGAGCTCAAAAATCCTCAATATTTATCACCATCGATAATACATTACTTCCTCTCTTACAATTTTAAACCCCACATGAACTTGTTCCCAACTTCTACTTTTCTTCAATTTCAAACTTCATACTTTTCAATTTTTCTTTCATTTTTCTTGTTTTCTTCAACTTCGAAATTCGGGTACTTCAATACTTTCCAATTTTTGTTTCATTTTTCTTGTTTTCGGGTACTTCAATACTTTCCAATTTTTGTTTCATTTTTCTTGTTTTCTTCAACTTCGAAATTCGGGTACTTCAATACTTTCCAATTTTTGTTTCATTTTTCTTGTTTTCTTCAATTTCGAAATTCGGGTACTTCAATACTTTCTAATTTTTGTTTCTTTTCTTTTTCTTGTTTTTCATTTCGTATGGTTTTGTTTTTCTTTTCGTATTGTTTGGTTTTTTATTTCATATGATTTTGTTTTTATTTTCGTATTGTTTTCTTTTTCATTTCGTATTGTTTTGTGTTTCATTTCGTACTCTTTTGTACTTTGTTTCGCATTGTTTTGCATCTTTTGAGATCGAGTGCTGTTACTTTGAAGTAAAGTTACTTTGAAGTAGTAAATTTTGAATGAAACAAAGTAAGAGTGTTAATGATAATACAATTGCGTAAGATGGATGTAAAAAGTAAGCGATGTACACACGTAATGTGTATATACAATGTGTGGTGCACAATTTAGTTCTACAGACTGGATGTAACCTTTTGTGAGTCACGACCACATGGTATCTGGTTCGTCGCCAAAGAAAAATGTTCTCATGCGTACCTAAAGCTCATTCAAAGGTAGCAGGGTGAGAGAAAATCTAAACCGCGATCTCACAATCGGTATTACGCGACAGTGCTGCATGAGGCCACAAAAATGAGCCTACACACTCGCGCTACATCATTACACTAGAGATCAGACGCAGCACGTTCAAGAAAATTAATACATATGCACCATTTGTGTGAAAGTCTTCCGGTTCAATTGAAAGTGCATCGCTGTTTTGATGTAACCCAAGCCATTTACTTTAAACGGCTTACTCACATGGAAATATAAATAACGCAATTGTCAAAGCCACCAATTATTGTCTCACTTCTTCTATTTCTGGAAAATTGCGCTCCAATTTAACTCTTATGTAAAAGTGGCTTTGTTCGTTTTTACATTTTCCGAAAGAGGGTTTTTCCTTTTTCTTCGATATCTTCATTCTTGGAAACGTAGATGATCGTTTCAATGAAGATGCGATCGTTTAAATGAAGATGATCCTCTTAATAAAGATGATCCTTTCAATAAAGATGATCTTTTCAATAAAGATGATCCTTTCAATAAAGATGATCCTTTCAATAAAGATGATCCTTTCAATAAAGATGATCCTTTCAATAAAGATGATCTTTTCAATAAAAATGATCCTTTCAATAAAGATGATCTTTTCAATAAAAATGATCCTTTCAATAAAGATGATCTTTTCAATAAACATGATCCTTTCAATGAAGATTTTCCTTGTAACAATTAAGGATCATGTTTTCTCAACTTTTGAATCACAAGTTTTTGGATCCCATTTTTTAGATTCACATTTTTTGGATTCACAGTTTTTGGATTCACATTTTTTGGATTCACATTTTTTGGAAGCACATTTTTTGAATCGCGTTTAAAAGGATCGCAAACTTTTGCTCGTCAAAATTTGCAGACTAGCAATTTTTCTATAACGCAATTACGTTTGTTAAAGAGAAATTAGTTCAAGATTCTAAAGCATGTACTTTCGGTAAACGCACAGTTGTTATCTGTGATCAAAGCTAAATTACAGTAATACCACTGACGAATACAGTCTATTCAAAGACACTTTCTTACGACAGAGATCAGTGTTCAGGAAGTAGTACATTAATTTTATGAAAAAACAGATATTCCATAATGAAAGACATAATCAGTTCAATACAATCTTGAGAACACTTACGGAATGTGCACATAAGGCGATTCATAAAAACTTACGTTGAGAAAAGAAACTTTTTCCTGTTATTCAAAAATAGGTCACGGTAAAAGTGTTCCCCTGTAAATCCTAATTAACGAAAAAATCGACTTCTAAATTAGCGCAAATTACCGTTTCTTTCAGAAAAAAATGGATATAAAAAATAATAATAGGAAAGTAAAAAAAGTTGGAGCATAAAGCGAAGATGAAAAAGAAAAGAAGAAAAGAGGAAAAGAAGAAAAGAAGAAAAGAAGAAAAGAGGGAAAGAGGGAAAGAGGGAAAGAGGGAAAGAGGGAAAAAGAAAGAAATTTCCAGAGCTCATAAAAGATTAAAATCGGGATCGAGCAAGTTTCTTGTATTGATTGAGAATTGAGTTAGGAAACTAACGGTCTGCAGCCTTGAGCAAGGTCGATAATGCAATGCTTTGTAATCCTAAAGTGAATCGTCTGACTGACTCTGTGGAAGTGTCATTAAGTATTGGAGAGTTGAAGGACTTTGGTATTCTGCATTGTTACATCTGTGATATAAAGGATGCGTGTTAAAAGTGCACGAGTTGCGTGCATCGCGTTTAGAATTGTCCTCGTCATTCCTCACGTTCGCTCGATAGTATCAGCAACCGACAGCATTATCGTTTTGAATGATCGTATTTGCCAACTTGTATAGAAGATTGTCGAGTGCAAAACTCGTGGGAAAAGTTTCTTGGGACGCACAACTTTCCCCACGTTTGCAACTTTCCCAACTTTGCCGCCCTCGTCCCCTGCTTCTTATTCTAGGCTTCAAACTTGCACCTTGGTTGATTACATCTTATGATTAAAAATTGCGGTTGGTCTTAGTTAACAATTGCAGTTGATCTTAATTAAAAATTGCAGCTGGTCTTAGTTAGCATCATCAATAGTATCATAGCATTATCAATAGTATCGTAGCATCATCAAGAGCATCAAAAATAGCATCGTAGCATCATTAAAAGCATAGAAGCAACATCAATAGCATCGTAGCATCATCAATTGTATCATAGCATCATCAATAGTATCGTAGCAACACTAATATCATCATAGAATCATCAATAACATCGTAGCATCATCAATAGTATCGTAGCATCATCAAGAGCATCAGAAATATCATAAAAAATAGCATCGTAGCATCATCAAACAATCAATAGTATCATAGCATTATCAATAGTATCATAGCATTATAAATAGTATCGTAGCATTATCAATAGTAGCATAGCATCATCAATAGTATGGTAGCATTATTAATATCATAAATAGCATCATAGCATCATTAATAGTATCATAGCATCATCAAGAGCATCAAAAATAGCATCGTAGCATCATCAAAAGTATAGAAGCAACATCAATAGTATCGTAGCGTCATTAATAGCATCATAGCATTATCAATAGTATCATAGCATCATCAATAGTAGCGTAGCATCATCAAGAGCATCAAAAATAGCATCATATCAACATCAAAAGCATAGAAGCAACATCAATAGCATCATAACATCATCAACTGTATCATAGCATCGTCAATAGTATCGTAGCAACATTAATATCATCATAGAATCATCAATAACATCATAGCATCATCAATGGTATCGTTGCATCATCAAGAGCATCAGAAATATCATAAAAAATAGCATCGTAGCATCATCAGAAGCATAGAATCAACTACAATAGTATCGTAGCGTCATTAATAGCATCGTAACATAATCAATAGTATCATAGCATTATCAATAGTATCGTAGCATCACCAAGAGCATCAAAAATAGCATCTTAGCATCATCAAAAGCATAGAAGCATCATCAATAGTATCGTAGCATCATTAATATCAACATAGAATCATCAATAACATCGTAGCATCATCAATAGTATCGTAGCATCATCAAGAGCATCAGAAATATCATAAAAAATAGCATCGTAGCATCATCAAAAGCGTCATTAGTAGCATCATAACATCATCAATTGTATCGTAGCGTCATTAATAGCATCATAGCATCATCAATAGCATCGTAGCATCATCAATAGTATCGTAGCATCATCAAGTGCATCATCAAAAACATAGAAGCATCATCAAAAGCATAGAAGCATCATCATTAGTATCGTAGCATCGTTAATAGCATTGTAGCATCATCAATAGTATCATAGCATCATTAATAGTATCTTAGCATCATCAAGAGCATCAAAAATAGCATCGATACCACTCTCGATGCTACTCTTGATGCCATTGATGATAACAAACTCGATAATGATAAAATGATCATAACTTTGTCTATACAAAAAAGCAAAAATGTAATAGACTTTTTATTAATTTGGGTCTTTTTTTAGGTCTCTTAACGGTCTCCGTTGCCAAGGAGACCGTCACAAATGTAGCTGAAAAACCAGAAACAACAAAAGCCGAAGAGGTCGTTCTTTTGGAAATAGATGTGAAAGAGCCTGCCAAAAGGTCACCCATTTCTGCAAGCGGAGTTTATGGAGCATCACCAAATCAATATATCATTAGGCACGGTGACGACGCTCAGGAGGTAATTATCAAAATCAATTTAATTACTGCATAATGGGTGTCCGACCTAAATCAAATCTATTCAGGAACATTCTAACCCAAACTATATATTATAAAAAAAGAAAGCTCGTATTGAAGATCTAATTATTATTACGCAGACAAAATCAACTAACCTTTTTTTATCAGTGCAATTATAGAAACAGTAACAATTACAATTTTATAGTAAGAATTGATATCCATTTGATAAAAATTACTATATCAGTTTGGTACTTATTGCTAGACTAGTTTATCAATGTTTGGTATTTCAGTTTTTATGATGGCTATATTAAATTGGTAATGAACTCTATCAGTTCAAATTCTATTGGATAATGATTGCTAGTAGGTTCACAAAGATTGGAATTAAGTTCGTAACTATTGATATCAAGTTCGCAACCATTGATATCAAGTTCGCAGCAATTGATATTAAGTTCGCAACTATTGATATCAAGTTCGTAACAATTGATTTTAAGTTCGCAACGTTTGCTATTAAGTTTCTTCTTCTTGCCCTTGTTCTTGTCAGTATTATTATCATGATTTTCATTTTTACGATTATTAATGCGTTACCATTTACATATTGCAATGAATAAGACCTCCTTTTTAGTTATCGCAATTGTTTAAAAAGACATTGTGCAACGTTAAAAAGGAAAAATGCCTTATTGTGAGCAGTCTTCTTTTCCGGAGTTGAAACAATTTTCTTGTCTAAACATCGCAATTAATTTATTTCGTATATACTGTTTTGTTCATATTCATTTACGTACTAAGCATTGGCAGGGGCACATGTGCCTGGGAAATCTCATGTACGGACGTGTAATTTCATCCGCAGTGACGCGACGTTTGTATAGCAATATAGCATCCTATATTCGTGAGGAAATTAAGATTATGAAACAACTAGTGACGAGTGTGGTATAAGTATAGTAGTCGTGGTAAACTTAAAGAGAACGTTCCTTTCTTTCTCGAGTATTATTGCAATACTTTCTGCATATTTCAGACTCTAGAATGAATGCAAACATTCTGCGAGTCGAAAAAATATATGTACCTCTTTTTTCCAATGTAGTGAAAGAAAATTAGCGGTGCTGTAAAATTAGGATCGACAAAAAAGCTGTGATGTTTGAAAAAGAGTTAACAGATCGTAAAAATTGGCGAAACAGTGCATTTTCCGTTCTCTATGAAAATTGAGGGAATTGCTTGAACATAACTTGTTTTTCATTTATTTGTATTTATTTATTTGTAAATATATGAATGGATTTTTTTTTATAGAAAGGATATGCAAATTACTTGGTAAAAGGACTAGAAAATCATTAATGGAAACAAAAATACGAAAGATGCAAATAAAGATTTTATGAGTTTGATAATGATTATGAATTTTGAAACATGCGAGTTCTAATGACTAAAGCCTTAAGAAAGCTTAGTGTATAAAGTTCACGTTGTTAATATCACGCACAGAATTCGACCATGTGAAACTTTCAGTTTCAAGATTTTTTTCTAAGCAGCTAAGCTAGTTCGTGATTTGATTTTAAAATCCGGTTCAATATTAAAAGTACTTCTGTAGACAGAGTTATGACCTCAGTTTCAGTAAGAAACTCTTAAGTATTATACTGGTCATTAATTTTCGATAATTTGTAATATAATGATCACATAAAATAATAATATTTTTATTCGCGTGATATAAAAAAAGGGTATTAAATTTCATCTTTTTATAGGCTGCTGACGTAAAATCTCTAAAACTTTCTTAAAACCTTTTATACCTTTTCTTTCACATGATCAGCCGTACTCTCTCATTATCTTAAGTATTTTATAATAGTCCCTACTTTTATAATCTTTGGTCTATTTTTTTTAATCCACTTTGTTCATTTTTTGCTTTCTGGAACTCTGTCTTGGCTTGAAAAATAAATGTTCTTTTTCGTCCATTTTGGTATGTGTGTGGTCTAGAAGTTTTGTTTAAAATCAATCAAGTTTGGAATCAATCAAGTTTAGAATCAATCAAGTTTAGAATCAATCAAACTCAGAATCAATCAAGTTTATAATCAATAAAGTTTAGAATCAATCAAGTTTAGAATCAATAAAGTTCAGAATCAATAAAGTTTAGAATCAATCAAGTTTAGAATCAATCAAGTTTAGAATCAATCTAGTTTAGAATCAATCAAGTTTAGAATCAATCAAGTTTAGAATCAATCAATTTTAGAATTAATCAAGTTTAAAATAAATCAAGTTTAGAATCAATCAAGTTTAGAATCAATCTAGTTTAGAATCAATCAAGTTTAGAATTAATCAACTTTAGAATAAATCAACTTTAGAATAAATCAATTTTAGAATAAACCAACTTTAGAATAAATCAATTTTAACATAAATCAACTTTAGAATAAATCAAGTTTAGAATCAATCAAGTTCAGAATCAATCAAGTTTAGAATCAATCAAGTTTAGAATCAATCTAGTTTAGAATCAATCAAGTTCAGAATCAATCAAGTTTAGAATCAATCAAGTTTAGAATTAATCAAGTTTAAAATAAATCAAGTCTAGAATCAATCAAGTTTAGAATCAATCTAGTTTAGAATCAATCAAGTTTAGAATTAATCAACTTTAGAATAAATCAACTTTAGAATCAATCAAGTTTAAAATAAATCAACTTTAGAATCAATCAAGTTTAAAATAAATCAACTTTAGAATAAACCAAAACTTTAGAATAAATCAAGTTTAGAATATATCAACTTTAGAATAAATCAACTTTAACAAAGCTTCCTCTTTAGGAAGCAAAATTAATCATCTTTAAAATCAGTCGACTTTAAAATTAATTTACTTTGAAATCAGTCAACTTTAAAATCAATCAACTTCAAAACATTTTGAGTTTTAAGTTTGAAAATTAAGTTTTGAGGCAAAAATAGATTGATATTGGTGTCCTCTAACTGGAGGTTTTTTTTTATTATCTTTTTATTTGAACTCAAAAATCCTGAAATGGACGTGTAAAATATTAACAATTGAAACTTCCTGGTTTACTCTGCAGATTGACAATTACAATTTTAAGACTAGATTTTGACAATCTTTTATTGTCAAATCAATTGAATTGATTACTTATTTTACTTTCAGTATAAAACAACTATAGATTACATAGATATCAATCCATATATCTAATCTTGTTTTAATGTGACTGCTGATGCATATGCATACATAATTAAACTTCATTTTTTCATCAAAGTAGGTAAAATGTTGCACAGAAAACACCTACAAAGATAGAAATTGTGGGTAGTGATACATAGACTGCTAAATACGAACGTTGACACATATGTAGACTTACAAAATGTATATGACTACATTCATGGAACCGAAACATATCAACATGTGTATTCCAAAAGTTGCTCCTTTGCATTAATTTAATTCGAAACGTTTTTATGTTTAATTAAAAACCTTTTTATTTAAAACGATATAAAAAGGGAGAGCAACAAAAAGTTGCTACTTTATATTAATTTAATTGTAAACGTTCTTACGTTTAATTAAAAACAAAATTATAGAGATACAAAAAGAGATAAAAAACAAAACGATAGAGATATAAAGAGGTAAAGAACAAAATGATAGAGATATAAAAAGAGATAAAAAACAAAACGATAGAGATATAAAGAGATAAAAAACAAAATCATAGAAATTCAAAGTTCAAACCGAAAACTGGAAATTCAAAAATGAAAAGAACCTTTAAATCAAAGTGTCTTTTCCACGTGGCGATTCTGTTTGACTAGGCTTCCTGAGGAAAAAAGGATCTCTTCCTGTATAGAACAAGGTGGTCGATGCAACAGTTGGCCATAGTTAACGTCTGTGTTGTTGGTCAACCGTGACCATTGGCCGCCTATCACCAGTTCACCAGCACATAGAGAGCAGTGGCGAATAGCTAACCATGAACGCGATATTTTTTGCACGCAAAACGTAAAAGCAGCGCAAGGGGGAAGGTTGGTAGGAAAATAAGAGGGAAGGGTTCGTTCAGGATCTAACGCGATATCTGTCGCAACAGCGTGGTGGTACCATTACTTTTGGCGCGCCTTCGGCATTTCCATGCTATTGGTGCACCACTATCTGCGGAACCCCAATGCTAAAAGTGTCTGGGAGATTGTAAATTCTGTCTCCTTCGGAATTTATCGCCTTTTTAAACTCTTTCCGGAGACGCTCTACTTCCACAAATCACTCTCTCGAATCACCCTAATACTGCAATTTTCATTCGTTGCGCAATTTGTATCTTTTCTAATCAGGTGTCTTTTTCATAGGTGATGCAATTTTTCGTCATGTGGTGTTTGGAGTTAGTTTTGGAAAATTGGTTTCGTAGGAATGGGTTCCATATAGTGTTTTTGTTTGTTTCCACGATGTTTGGTTTCGTGTTTAGGATCCATGATGTTTGGTTTGAAGTTTAGGATCCACAATTTTTGGTTTGAAGTTTAGGATCCACGATCTTTGGGTTTATGTTTAGGATCCACGATTTTTGGTTTCATGTTTAGGATCCATTATCTTTGGTTTCATGTTTAGGATCCACGATCTTTGGTTTTATGTTTAAGATCAACGATTTTTGTGTTTCAAGCTTAGGATCCACAATGTTTGGTTTGATGTTTCAGATCAACGATTTTTGTGTTTCAAGTTTGAAATCCACAATGTTTGGTTTCATGTTTCAGATCAACGATTTTTGTGTTTCAAGTTTAGGATCCACAATGTTTGGTTTCATGTTTCAGATCAACGGTTTTTGTGTTTCAAGTTTAGGATCCACAATATTTGATTTCATGTTTAGGATCTTTAATTCTTACATAATTTCCGTAGAGGATTCATTTTCAAAATCCACAATGTTTAGATTCACTTTGCTTCCTCGTATAGAAGAATTATATTGTTTTATATATAATAAACAATATTAATAAACAATATTATATTGTTTTCATAGAGCTCTAAGAGCCTATTGTTTTTAATTCTGTAATCTTGTATTTCATTTTGAAGATGTGTTTTAAATTTTTCGAGGGCTCAATTAGTTTCACATTCCAATCGTACGATTTGTATTCGCTTTATTTTTGCTGGATGTTCGGTTGATTCCATTTGTATCAAACAATTCCATCTTTGGAACAATTCTAATTCCGATTCCATTATGAATCCAAAATCAATGAATTCATTATGGATTCAAAACATTCATTCAAAACATTGTTAAGAAATATATACTTTATCGATTCTATGGAAATTTATCTGTATCCGGTATTTAAAGAATTTTGCATTGCATGAATACTTTGCGTGAAAAAGTGGCAATTCCAACTCGTTTAGTAACATTAGGAAAAACATTTGATAAAAACCGCTGCTCTAATAGATACACTTTTTTTGGCTCTAATAAACATTTTCCACAAGAGTAAACAAGTCTTTTTCCCTCTCAGAGGTTCAATGCCACGAATTTAGACGTTTCTTCCAGAAAAATCAAATACATATAAAAATCAAATACTTACAATAATTACATATAATAATCACATATAATAATCACATATAATAATCACATATAAAAATCTGAAATCCAAATCTCTATAAATTAATAATACAGCACAAGTTTTACTTCACTTTACAAAAGTGAAAATGATAACTATCTACCGTTTATGAACAGATGACATAACAAAAAACCTGATGAACGATTTGTTTCTAATCAAACCTCTTCATTGGATAAAAAGTTTGGTAAAGGTGCCAAATTTATCAGCGCATGTGATCTTTGTTGCGATCGGGATCAGATAGAAAGACCGTATGCATATAGTGTCTAGTGTGGTAAACTTGCCAATTGCATAATACTCAACTTTACTCGCGTTCTAATCGCTAATTCCTGGACTCGAGAACCGGTAAAACCACACCCAACACTAAACATAGATCCGCCCGCCCTTACGTCTTAAGCCATGGTTATTAACACAGATTCGATTCCGTCTTGCTGACGGCCTTGCGTACCCACGGGTGACTCATTAGAGCGAATCAGCCGACTATCCGTAATTTGCGATTTACTCTCATTTATACATGAACAATTCGTTTCGACTTTCTTTCTACTGTTTTCGATTCTGTATCGTGTTGCTGGGATCAGAGCCCAGTTCGGAGCCGCTACCACTGTACAATGACTCACCAGACTGTGACCGATGATAATTTAGCCCCAATAATAGACGCGGAAAATTAAGTCTCGGAGGATGATAATTACGTAAAGTCAAGTTCATCGAGGTAGAAAGTCTGATGATGATGATGCATCAAGTGCAGTCTGTACTCTTTTTAGATTGCGCTTTATTAAGAATGTCGGACATTTTTTATCTATAATTGTATACATGTCTTTTTATGGATAATTTATAGCTTTTTGTGAGTGTAATTTTCATTCTTTACAAGAAATTCATAAGTTTTATACGTAATTCATACATCTTGTGCCATATAGTGCATATCTTTTTGTATAAAATTCATAGCTGTTTGTATTTAATTCGTAACGTTTTGTACTTAATTTATAGCTTTTTGTATGGAATTCATATCTTTTTGTATGAAATGCATAGCTGCTTGTATTTAATTCCTATCTTTTTGTATGAAATGCATAGCTGTTTGTATTTAATTCCTATCTTTTTGTATGAAATTTATAGCTGTTTGTATTTAATTTCTATCTTTTCGTATTTAATTCCTATCCTTTTGTATGAAATTCATGGCTGTTTACATTTAATTCATGTCTTTTTGTATAAAATAGATATCTGTATTTAGTTCATATCTTTTTGTACTCAATTCGTGTCTTTTAGCATGTAATTTGTATCTACGTAATTCATATCTTTTTGTATATGATTTGTACTATTTCTATATTAACTTTTATCATTTGTAAATAACTCATATCCTTTGGCATAACATTTTAAATCTTTTTAAATTCTTCATATCTTTTTCTTTCTGTAATTCATACCTTTTCGTTTATAATGTATATCATGAACGTAATTCATAGCTTTTTGTATATAAAAATAGTGTTTTGCATATACAATTGACACACTTTGCGTATAATTTATATTATTTTGTTTTATTTATTATTTTATTATTATTAGCACCCTACGTAATTGATATAATTTCAATCCATATCCTTTTGCATAAACAGAAACATGCTTTTATACACATCCTTTTATACACATCCTTTCATTTATACATCCTTTCATATACATATCCTTTCATATATACATCCTTCAAATACATATCCTTTCATATATACATCCTTTCATAAATAATGTATATTTCAGAATCCACATCCTTTATAAATAACGCATGTCTCTTTGTGCAGAATCCACATCTTGTTGTACACAATTTATACTTTCCTCCGATCTATATCCTTTTCAATATAATTTATATAACGAACATATAAAATGTAAGTTTTCAATAGAAAATCAGAAAAGTAGAAAACTGCTCATTTTCGTTTTTGCATATTTTAATAGTTATTCGTAAGAAAGTTTACGACATTGTTCTGTAATGATAAAAATGATAAATTATGTTGGTAATTACCGAATGTGGTGCTCTTTACAAATAACTCAAGTGCTGCCGATTCCCAATAAAACTTTCCTGTAGCCTCGATAAACACTAAACTACTTGACGGGCATGATTTACTTTCAAGTTACACTCTCCAGTGTAACGTAGCTTGCTTTTTGCTTGAATTAGGATGATGTATCGAGAAGGTATGATATTTCTGTATTACGCAACGTAGAAAGTAAGTGCACCGCAGTTCCGACATTTATCAATAATTTATCAAGGAAAGATTACGGTCATTGACCGTACTTCACGTTGCAACCATATTGATTAGTTTAATGTACTAGACTTGCTGTTTACTCTTTAAATAATACACACATGGTGTGAATGTTTAACGATCTTATATTCCAATTAAATTCTTCTAAAGTTGAAGGTCTACCGTTTCTCAAATCGAAAGTTTTGCATTTCAGCTTGTCAAACATTCGGTATATAGTTTGTCAAATTTCTCTTTCATATTTTCGATACTAACAACCTTTTCATATTTTCGATACTAACAACCTTTTCATATTTTCCATAGTAACAAACGTTTCGTATTTTCGATTCTAACAATCGTTTCATATTTTCGATACCAACAATCGTTTCATATTTTTGGTACTAACAATCGTTTCGTATTTTCAATACTAAAAATCGTTTCGTATTTTCAATAGTAACAATTGTTTTGTATTTTCAATACTAACAATCGTTACATATTTTCAATACTAACAATTGTTTTGTATTTTTAATACTAACAATCGTTTTATATTTTCGATACTATGGGACTCAATCAGGATCATGAGAATACCACACTAAACCTTCCTCTATTTCGGAGTAAATACTTTCCCGTGGAACTGACAATTTCTTTGTGCTTGTATAACAATTAATATCTTCATGAACAAATTTAATTTTGATAAACTGATGTGAATAGTACAATCATGACTGCAATTATTACTAAAATTATTACAACAATCGTGATTTTCCTGTATGAAAATAATAATAAAACTACTTCCCTTTGAGAATATTAATAAAACTATTTCCCTTTGAGAATATTAATAAAACTATTTCCCTTTGAGAATATTAATAAAACTATTTCCCTTTGAAAATAATAATAAAACTATCTTCTTTTGGAAATCATAACAAAAACACATTTTCCTTTGTTTCAGGTGGCACCAGAATACCTATCTCTTTTGCAACAAACTTACAGTCAAACGCAACCACAGCAATTTACACAAAACAGCCAAGCTCCAGTTCGAAGGCCGTTATCGGCGTTCGCAAGACAGCAGCAACAGTTGCAAAGCGCTTATCAAAATCGCCGAGTTCCTGCGATCGCACAACCCAGACCTCGAGTTCAACTTCACCCACAAGCCTTGGCTCAGGCCGAATACAACGCTGAACTTCAGGCACAACAAGAAGCCCACGATCGAGCCGAAGCTCGTGCCAGATTAAGCGCCAGCGCTTCCGATTCCGCCTCCTACCAATCCGCAGTCTATCCCGAACCAAAATTAGGAACCTTCGAGCAAGAGCTGCTTCAACTTGTCTCCGCCAACCAAGCCCAAGAATTGAAATTAGCAGCTCAACCAAAGAGACTTCCAGCACCCCAAGCCTACCCA
Source organism: Ganaspis sp. Gsp50 (assembly GCA_011057455.1). NCBI lineage: Eukaryota > Metazoa > Arthropoda > Insecta > Hymenoptera > Figitidae > Ganaspis > Ganaspis sp. Gsp50. The sequence continues at coordinate 24,687 of WNHD01002204.1, forward strand.
CCCCAATATTCTCAACAACTAGTGAACTACCCAGCCCCCCAGTACGCCAAACCAATCGTCGAACCCCAATTACCCGAACAATACCACATCGAAACAACAGTACCCCGATACCACCAACCTCAACAACCAATAGCCCAACAACAATTAGCCCAACAACAATTGGCCCACGCTCAACAACAAATAGCCCACCCACAACAACAATTAGCCCACCCACAACAACAATTAGCCTATCAACCCGCTCCCGAACAACTCGCCTACCACCAATCCGTCCCCATCCAAAATCAATTCGTAAAACCCACCAAGCAATACCGACCCGAACCCCAATACAACTACGCCGATCAAGGAAACTACGGCTACTCCAACGAAGAAGTCTCCCAAGCCCAAGCAGCAGCCCAAGCTCAAGCCCTAGCCTTCCAAAAGATCTCCCAAGCCTCCCACAACAAACACCAAACCGACGCTCTCGAACAAATCCGCATCGCCGAAGAGAACTTTCGCCAACAATCCGCCCTCGAGAAGATCCAGGAAGGCGCCCAAGTAAGCGAAGCCGGCCGAGTCCACATCGAAGAACAACTCAGTCCCAAAGACCCCGAAGAGGCCTACCGAGCTCAACTTAAAGCCCAAGCCACCGCTCAAGCCGCCGAAGCACGACGAGAGAAAGAAGCCGCCGAATTCAAAGCCCACGCCGACGCCATCCGAAAGGTCCAAGCCCTCCAACAACAACACGTCAAAGCTCAAGAACAAGCCCACCAAAACGCCCTCAACTTCGAGCGCAACCAAATCCAAGCCCAAGAGCAAGCCCAAGCCATCGCCAACGCCCAAGCCCAAGCTCTCTGGAAGGCCCACCAAGCCCAACGCGTCAAGGCCAACAACGAAGCCCAATCCATCGCCCGCGCTCAAGCCCAAGCCAGAAAGAACGACCCCGACCACGTTCCCGCCGTCCAATACCTTCTCCCCAACGCCGAAACCCTCCCCTCCCCAAACAGCTTCTTCACCAACGACCAGACCCAAAAATACCAAGCCAGCGGCTCCTCCTACGTTCCCCGATCTGCGCCAAAACCCCCCACCGACGAAAACGAACAACCTACAATAAATCAACCCCGACAACCCCACAAACACAAAATCCAATCATCCAGCTACGTCTCCCAATCCGGTCTCCTGAAAAAAGCACCCGTCAAATCCCTCACCATTGAGCAAATCATCGAAAACGATCCCACGCCCCAATTCGTGAGAATCCCGAGCTCGAAAATCCAGACCCTGACTCAACAAGACCTGGCAGCGTTGATCAATGCTGGCTACACTGTGACACCGGTTCCTGAGACGACGAAACCTACGAGACAACCCTATGCGCTTGAAAACACGTCTTCTGGATACTATGTGAAGAAGCAGAAGAGTGCAGCGAGACCTGAGTATGTAGCGTTTGAGGAGGTGATTCCTAGGCAGAGGCCTGTTCGTAAAAATAGACCGATTTTGAGTCAGGTGGAGAGCGATGGGGAAGCTAGTGAAAAAGTAACTTTCTTAGTGCCTGTTGAACCTGTTTATGGTACCAGGCAAGTATCTCAGAGGCGTTCTTCTTCTGCGCAAGATTAGGCACAAATATCATCCCATTTCAGCATGGCGTCACATGTAAAATTGGTAATGACCAATTCTTTTTTTTTTATAATAAATTACACTATTATAGAGAATTCAGTCACTATAAGCTTAGTCATTATTATTGTTGCTAATTTTTAATATTATATATACATATATATGAATATTTATATTTATGCATGTGCATACTTGATATGTATGATAATTAGATGATATATATTTAATTTGTTATACATTTCAATACATTTTCAGAAATTATTTCTGTTCAATTAATTCTCTTTTGTATTTATAGTCAATTTTCTGTGCACAAAGAATTGATTTTTTTTTATTTTTGTTCAAACGACTTACTTTTTCTATTTTTGTTTAATTATTTAGTATTTCTTTTCAATTAGTTGGTATTTTCAATTATTTAGTATTTCTTTTCAATTGATTGATATTTTTAATTATTTGATATTTTCAATTGATTGATATTTTCAATTATTTGATATTTTCAATTGATTGATATTTTCAATTATTTGATATTTTCAATTGATTGATATTTCTTTTCAATTGATTACTATTTCTTTTTAATTGAATATTTCTTTTCTATTCAAAATTTTCATAATTAATTTCTTCGACATGCAAAAAACTTGGAATCGAATTGAGCACGCTTGTTACATCAAGTTGAGCTGCAACCAATATGAACTGGGCACAAGTTGAGCCGCAGCAAGTATATTCAAACGCAATTTGAGTCACAGCAAATACGAGCCAGGTTCAAATTGAGACGCAGAAAATACGAGTGGGGTGCAATTTGAGCTGCAGCGAATACGAGCCAGGTTCAAATTGAACCGCAGAAAATACGAGCACGGTACAATTTGAGCCCCAGCGAATACGAGCCAGGTTCAAATTGAACCGCAGAAAATACGAGTGGGGTACAATTTGAGCCACAGCGAATACGAACCAGGTTCAACTTGAGCCGCAGAAAATACGAGCAGGCGCAATTTGAGTCGCAGCGATGTTGAGCCAGGCGCAATTGGAGCTGCAACAAATACGAGCCAGGTTGAAATTGAACCGTAGAAAATACGATCCGGGTACGATTTGAGCCGCAACAAATATAAACCAGACACAACTTGAACGTCAACAAATACGAGCGAGCTTTTAGCCGAGGCAAATATGAGCACAAGTTTTTTCTGTGTACGTTAAATTAATTTTAATCTTTCTCTTTCTTTCTAATTAAATTAATTTTTTACAAACAAATGATTTCTATTTTATTGCACTTGGCAGTCCAATCAGCAAAATTTCTATCATTAATCCAATTTGCTGCTTTTATTAAACTTTACACATTTTTGAAAATATTTTATATTTTATATATTTTTTATATTTTTTATCTTTTTTACATTTTTTAATTTTTAATAGTTCTAATATTACATAAAATATTTTCAAAATATGTTTTATTTTTTAACAATCTACGTCTTATTTTTAAAATATTTTCTTGTACTTTTTTTGCTTCTTCTTTTTGAAAATATTTCTTCTACTTTTCGAATGTTTTTCATATTTTAAAAACATTTTTTTTATTTAAGAAACATTTTTTATATTTAAGAAACATTTTTTGTATTTAAAAAAATTGAAAATGTTTTTATAATAATTTATCTGTAATGTTTAAGAATAGTATTGTATTTTTAAAAGATTTGTAATAGTTTTTGCTTGAAATTGTACTTTTAAAGTATTTCTTTTCTGACTTTTTTATTATTTTAGAAATATTTTAAATATATTTTTTATACTCAAATAATTGGTATTACTTTTTTTACATTAATGCCATCAAGCTTGCATCATGAAAGTGCATAAGATTTTAGACAATTATAAAAGCTCATTGATGACGAAATTTTTCATGTTCACGTTGTTTTTGACAAAATACACTCGTTTTATTGAACGGAAAAATCTTCTTTGAATTTTTTGGTTTGAATTAAAAACACTTTTGTTGAAGCAGAACAATTTTTTAATCAAAACGACAGTTGCAACAAAACAACTTTTTAAAAAATTTGTATTCCGAAAAATACAAAGAAACTTTCCTTCCGAAAAACGCAAAGAAATTTTCATTCAAAAATTTGTTCTAAGTGTAAGTTGTCAAAAACACATGATCTCTATCTTCTTAATCTAGGATGCTGCAATTTCATCATTCATGGGAATGTGAAGAATACTATTAACTATTTCATTAAAAAACATTTAAATCGCTCAATTGAAAGAAAAAATTTTGAGAAAATTGCTATAATTTGTATTTATTACTTTTTCCTCTTCGGATACTTTTTGGTACTTTTTGGACTTTTCGCTTATTCAGTGCACACTCCTATGTTCACTTCACACATAAAAAGACGATCGTATGTTGCGTAACATTACAGATTACACTCATATAGAAAACTCGACTGTGACCGAGCAAAAGGAAAGAGAGTATATTTTTTTAAATCTAGTGATTCTTTTTCTTGCTCTTGCACATATTATATTCAATTTTCCACTGGTCTTTATCTTAAAATATCATTTGTACCACAAATCACTTTTAATTTTAATCCATCACTTTTACAGCAAGTGATTCTACGCTAGTTGACGACGAGTCCGAAAAGTGGAATTATTGGTATTTCAAATATTATTTAGAAAACAGATTAAACGTTCTCCATAATTTTATAAAATTAACGTTTATTGGCTAAATTTTAAACTTTTATTTTCTTTTTTTTATTTCTTTCTATTTCTCTTGGTTTCTCTTTGTTCCTTTTTATTTCTTTTTGTTTCTTTTTGTTTCTTTTTGTTTCTTTTTGTTTCTCATTGAAACACATTTCTCATTGCTCATTTCTCATTTCTCACATTCTTTTTTCTTTTTTTCTTTTTTTATTTTATTTTTTTATTTTTCTTATTTTTCTTTTTTTTCTTTATTTTTCTTTTTTTTAACAATCAAATTGAATTATTCTTGATTAAAGATAATTATTCTGCAAAAGTCGATACAAATTTCATAAATGTCAAATTTACAAAATTGGTTTAATATTGAATAATAAAATTGAATAAACACAAAAGTTTAAGTAAAAGTGGAATTGTCGGGAATGACGTTATCGACAATTTCCTCTATTTGACTGCAGATCTGTATGAAGGGTTTTCAAATGCCAGGCGGTATTTTTACGAAAAATTGAAATTGTAATATCTTACGAAGATGGGATTTTAATTTGTTTGCATTACATTTATGATTAATATGATTAACATATGATTATTGTTTGTATTTACATCAAAGATTATGTCAGAAATTTGATTATTTGCAATTTTCAATTTGTGATTATTTTATAAAATTATGGGGCTACTCTTTTATGTTTGAGTTTTCGGATAATACGTACGTCTTGTAATTAAGATATCAATACCACCTGACTAGTGAAGGAATCACCAATTTTTAGATTATTGATTTAATGGAAAATATAATGTTAATGAAGAGCGTGAAGCTCATGTGTTGCAATGAACGGTATGCGTGACGGTGCTGAGTTGGACTTAATTTATATTGGTTTTGTAAATATTAAACTTTTAACTAATAAAGTTTAGAAAACAATTGATTGACTTGTATATCTATCCTATATTTTAATACTGATAATACAACATACTTAAATAAATGAAAATAAAGGTTTTTCATTATACTAACATAGTCAATTTGAAAATAAAGGTTTTTCATTATACTAACACAGTTAATTTGAAAATAAAGGTTTTTCATTATACTAACACAGTCAATTTGAAAATATGAAATTGATATCAAATGCAACAAATTGATGAAGATTTTGCAAAAATATTTTGTAAAAAAATAACTAACGATTTGAGTAAAAGTTAAAAAGAAAAGAAACATTTTTTCAGGAAATAAAATGTAGAAAAAGAAGAAAAAGAAGAAAGAAAAAAAAAAAGAAAAGGGTGGAAAAAAGGAGGAAGAAAAAGGAGAAAAAATAAATTGAAAAAATAAAAACACTCAAATTGTTTGTATATTTGGTATCAATTTGTATGTACATACTTTCAAATTGACTGTAAAATTTGATTTATAGTGAAGTCATCCTCCACATTAGTGGAAATTTCAACTAATTTTTAGCCACTTTTAACTAAAAGTAATGTCATACTTATAAAACTAATTTATTCACTATATATTAAATTTTTAATAAATTAGAAGAAATGAATTATTGTATTTTATTGCACTACAATTTTTTTCTTAATCAAATTACTTTCACACTCAGAAAAAAGATTCTTTTGATTTAAAGAAATACCTTTCTTTGGCTTCTCTGATTTGACTCAAAGAAATATTTTTTTTTAAATCAAAGAAGGATTG
>WNHD01002205.1:0-15718 GCA_011057455.1 Ganaspis sp. Gsp50
GTTAGTTCTATCATTGGATTCAAATGTATTGGAAGGAAAACGTATTCAGAAATATTAAAAAAATCCAATACTTTCCAATCATTCTCTTCTTACTGGGTAAGTAAATGTTTTTCATATTTTTTCCTATTCTTTTTTGTTTGGATTATTGCCCTGAGGTATATATAAAAGTCAATGTTGAATAAGTAAACGAAGGAAGTTACACCATCTAACTTATAATATGGAAGCTTCGAATTTAAGCGAATTAATTTATTCGAATTTCATTTATGATAGGTTATTTACTTAAATTCGCGTCTGCGCAGAAATGTAAAAAATCGCTTCATCTTTTTTCCTCCGATGTTGCTCGCGTTCTTTTTCTCATTTGTGAGCAGACGCCAATTTAAGTAAACAGCCTATCATAAGGAGCTGATTCGAAGCTTCTGTATTATAAGGTAGATGGTGTGAATTGTAAATTAGTAAATTGTAAAAAAGTAAATAGCAAATAAGTAAATTGTACACTGAAAAAAATAAATGGTACTATTCACCATGTAAATAGTTGGTAGGAAGGATTACTAGTTTTCTTGGGTTATATTTACCAAATAATTGGTTAAATTAACTAATCAAGTTGTTAGTTTTACCAGTTTCTAAGGTTAATTTTACTAAATTGACACTAGTAATCACTTTAGTTTTTTCAGTGTAAATAAATAAATCTTGAATAAATAAATTAATATTGTGAAAAGATGACTAAAATTTACCAGTTTTTAGTCTTCCTATTTTAAATTGTAATCTTTCTAAAGTATCTGCTAAAGCAATGCTGGGCTCGTCACCGATTCGTCCGGCAGGTCTTTTTTCCAGACCAATATTAATTTGACCCTTGAGAAATGTCCCTGTTGTTATAACAACCGCATTGCTGTATATTTTCCTGCCGTCCTCTGAAAAATAATTACTGAAGTTAAATTTTATTTACCATCTTAGTTACTCAATTTTACTTTTTCTACAAAATTTCCAACAGTTCTCTCTCATTTTATCATTAATTTATTTAGTTACTCATTTAACGGACCTTACACATTTTCTTTCTAATTGATTCTCTTCACTAATTTTCTTTATAAATTAAACCAATATTCAAGAATCTAAGGGGTCGTCCATAATCTACGCAGCCCATCCTTTTGGAAATTTAGACCCCCCCCTCCCTCCCCCCATGTAGCACACTGTTCCATACATTAGCGCCATGTTTTCCTTTTAGCGTAGCAAATGTCTTGACCCCCCCCCCTTCCTCTTGACGAGCTACGTAGTTTATGGACGACCCCTAAGAAGTGGAATGAAATCTTAAAAGTCTCGTATTAGCTGTATTCTACATTAAAGCTTACGCATTTTCAATTTTAAGAACTTTGTATTCATCTGAATTTTAAATTATGAAAATAAATTCATTTCATATAATCATTTAAGCTTTATCAATGACTTTTAGCCATGATTTTGATTAATTACCTTTAGAGTAGTCATTACTATAATTTAAATAATTGCAATGTTTATTACTATAACAAAAAGAATTTCAATACATAGATTATTTTATTTAATTCTAATTGGAACTTTAATAATTATTTTATGTAGATATCAATAATGACTTGACATCACTTGAGAAAGAATCTTCTAACCGGAGCTATACAAATAGATCCAGGAAAGTGTAGTGTTTGTAACCTTGGCACGCCTGCACAGTGAGGAAATATTGGAAATTAGGGTTCAAAATTCTTTGCAGGTCGTAATTATCAGGCGATTTAAACTTTTTTTTTAAATTAAAGCTTAATAAATTCGTAAGAACTCCATCGAGTTTTAAATTTCGTTTATATCAATTTGTTAATTAAGCTCAAAGTTAAAAAAAACATTAATTTTTCATATTATGTGTGCTACCTTTACCATTTTTCGTAACATTTTATGGAAATCACATGGAATTTGTGTTATTACATTTCCTGAATTAAAATACTAACTATGCAATAAATTCTCTTAATTAATTTTAATTGTTATAAGCAAATAGTTGAGCAACTCAAATAAATGGATTATTATCAAAGTTTAAAATTGCGCAATTTTTTTCTTGTACTTTTTTGGTCAAACATCTGTTGTAAATAACAAAACAATTAATTTATTTAACAAACCATTGTTATGAACAATTTTCATAGACAAATTTCCCTTTTTTTTATAATTTTTTTTTAAAGAAATTTATGTTTTTTAAGAGGTCTACAACAAGTTTCTTTGAAGAAAATAGTTGGCGTTAGTTTTATTAAGAATTTTTAATTTTAGAATATTTTTATTAACAATTTTTATAAACAATTTTTACTATTTCATATGTTTATAAAGAAAAATGGATTTTTTCAATGGTAGAACGTCCATTTTATGTCCAAAATATAGTTTGAGTTACATTTATTGTTATTATTTAATTTTAAGTTATTTTTATTGACAATTGTTATAAACAAATTTTGCGGTAGCCGAATATTATTATTTATAAAAATAGAACAAGACTTGTTTTTTGTTAAATTGATTATTTTTTTTTCAAAAATTATTAAAATTGAAAGATATATAAATTATCGCACTGAATAACAAATGCATAAATCAAATACATTTATGCAGTATTAGTTTTGAATGGACTTTAAAACGTATAAATATAATACACGTTCTACTTAAGGGGTCGTCCATAAACTACGTAGCTCATCAGCGGGGAGGGGGGGGGGGCAAGCTATTGGCTACGATAAGAGGAAAAAATGGCGCTAATGTATGGAACAGTGTGCTAAGTGGGGGGAGGGGGGGTCTAAATTTCCAAAAAAATGGGCTACGTAGTTTATGGACGGCCCCTAACTTGCACCTAAGGTATACACTTTTATTTTAAAATGTATTTGAATTAAATACTTTAAAGTGTTTTCAAGAACAGGACTGCATCTCGGACTGCATGAATAAATTTGATTTATTCACTTCTATCTCCATTCCAAAACCAGTATATTTAAAATTATGTTTACATATTTTATTGTTTCAGATTACTGTTAACAATCATCCATTTCAATGCTGTTAACCATAATGTGAAATAAGCAATTTCTTTACAAAAAATTTTATAATTATACTATAGAAAAAAAGCACAATCTTAATAAAAATGACACCAACTATTTTTTTTAAACAAAAAATATGCAACAGCTTTGAAGAAATTTTTTTTTTTTTGTTAACAAATATAGAAAAAAATTGAAATTGTTGTAGACCTCTTAAAAACATAAATTTCTTTAAAAAAATATATAAAAAAGGTAAATCTGTTTTTAAAAATTGTTTATAACAATAATTTATTAAATAAATTAATTGTTTTGTTATTTACAACAAATTTTTGACCAAAAATGTACAAGAAAAAAATTGTGCAATTTCAAACTTTGATAATAATCTATTTATTTGAGTTGCTCAACTATTTGTTTATAATAATTAAAATTGATTAAGAGAATTTATTGCATACTTATTATTTTCATTCAGGGAATGCAATGACACAAATTCCACGTGATTTCCATAAAATGTTACGAAAAATGGTAAAAGTAGCACACATAATATGAAAAATTAATGTTTTTTTTTAACATCGAGCTTAATTAACAAATTGATATAAACAAAATTTAAAAATCGGCCTCGACAGAGTTCTGAGGAATTTATTAAGAAAAATGTTAAATATGCAGAAAATTACTAAGGTAACGAAACCTATACTCGATCGGATAACAGTAGTCGATCAATCTGCTACAATTTTTTGTAAATCAATTTTTATTTGCTTTTTAAATAATTTTCTTTGTAAAACATAAAACACAACAGTGGTAGAATATTACAATTTATTTATGTAATTCATTAACTAAACAATTACACAATTTATTTTGTCTTTAATTCATGTGATCGACTTCTGGTGCAATGGTTTCCCAGCCATTTGCCATGGTCCCCTAACCTCAAAAAATTACTGTTTTTTTCAATTGACATTTTGAAGTAAATAACTTAATTGAATCATTTTTCACAGTTACACATTTTGAAATATAGAACTTCCACTGCATAAATAAAAAAACAAAATCCAAGATCAAAGATTCATGTGGAATTTATTGAATTTTATTGAAAAGTTAACTTTTATTTTTCAAGATGTTAATCGACTATTGGTTCCGTTACCTTACCTGCAAAGAATTTTGAACCCTAATTTTCAAGATTTCCTCACTGGGCTGATGCCCACCCAGGGTGGGTCGGATGATTTTAACGTTGTTATATCTTCTAGAGTTTTTAATCAATTTGATTGCCATTTGATGTCAGTGAACAAAATTTTAAAAGTTTTCGAAAAATGTAAAAACCAATTCTTTTTCAATATTTGTAATTGTTTATTTTTAACTTTTGTCATTTTATGTAAGGAAGCTACGAGTTTATTGCCAATTTTTTTTTATTTGTATTTTGCAAAATAGGATTGGAAACAATAAGGATTTTTAATATTAATGTTTTATATTATCAAATAATGTATTTCACAAATGACGCATTGCATTATTTATTTGTTTAAACATTTTATTATTGATATTTTGAACTTTATTTCAGAACACCAAAAGAAATGCAGTTTTCTGTTAGTTTTGCAACTAATTTGGCCAGGTGTAATAACAAATGAAGATTTCATATGAAATTGCTAATTTTACAATTGTTTAAAAAATTGTTGTTAATTACTTACTTTTCACACATTTCACCAAGAAAGACCTAGTTCTTTCTCAATTTTGCAAATTATCAAGTTGAATAAAACAGCATATAGTTTCAACATGAAATTAGTGATTCAACAATTGTTTAACCAAATTAATGTTCTTAATTGTTTACTTTTTATATATTAGACTTACAATTAGAAAGATGCAGCTTTTCCTTAATTTTGAATTTTACTAAGTTGTACATATGACACACATGTAAAAGAAACAGGAACATAATCGAATTTGCAAAAAAGTGAAAAATAATATTTCTTTTAAAATGCTATATTGTTTCGTATACCATTTTTAGTATTAAAATTGATAGAACTTGACTTCCTTTAAATATTAAAGAATTCAATCCTCATCAAGGATCTTATACTAAATTATTCTATTATTCTCTATATTACTAGTGTTCAATACTCGACAAATCAATTAAACGAAAAGAAAACACAAACAACTTTAATAGCATTTATTTCCATTTTTTAACGAACAATAAAAAAATAAAATATTCCTAATATTTATCTTCGTTTCTTATAGACAGGAAAATAATTACTCAATATTACACCACAGCATTTCGATTCGTCCTGAAGTATCAAATCCTCCACGGAAGATTCGCAAATTTCAAGATTCGGCGTGTTAAAAATTTCCTGCTGAAGATTTTCTTTGTACAATTTACGATCAATTTGTGCCCTTAATCCCCAAACTGCAGGTCCTTTCCTTTTATTGAGAATCTTGTAATAAATTCCTGATATATCGCAAATTCGAGCACAAACACCATCAAGAGCGTCAACTTCTCTCATGAGATGACCCTTTCCAATCCCGCCAAATGATGGATTACACGACATTTCGCCTGTAAATTACCACTTTTAGGTTAAACACATTTTTCTAGATTAAAACGACATAATACTGTGTTACAAAAAAAAGTCACCAAAAAGCTTGTAATCGGACCTGGTGGAGGTTGTAGATTATGAAAAACTGAAAAGAATAACATGTATAAAATTTCCGATTAAAACAAGGTTTTAGAGTCAAAAAACGGTTTTTAGGTACATTCATGCACATAATACCTTTAGCTTCCTTATTTTCCAACCAATCTAAAAGTTTCTTTTATAATTTTTAAGCTGGAAAGTAGATCTTTTGAACTGAATAAGGCTCCATTATTAATTTATAAAACATATGGAGATACGGAGAAAAGAATCTAAAAGATTATTATTACTCATTATTATAACTTCGAACAAGAACTGTAATAGCTTAGTCAATTTTTTACCAATTTTTATGATAGGGTCATTTGAAACAGTTTTTAATTAGATTTTAAAATACGATCATTTTGTAACACAGTGTAATGAATGCTTCTAAAATTCTGAACGTTCATTTAAACGAACTGTTTAAAGAATAATAACATAAAAGTTAATAATTGTTACGTAAAATGATACTTGAGGACAAATCTGAATTTTTAAAAATAGAAGAATAAAAATTTCGTTCATTTGAATGTTCGGAACTTTATTTGCATAAATAATGATTGATTGTAATCTTTTGGGTATAATGTAATTAAATAAATACCTATTGTTTCTTTTTTATGCGTGACAAGCAGTGTTTTTGCGCCCATTCTTGCAGAAGCCGTACACGCTTCTGTTCCAGCATGACCTCCTCCGATGACAATAACATCGAATTTGTCAAGTTCATTATTATTTACTAAAGTTTTCAAATTCCGAATAGAAACGTGAGCACACTTTCTTCCAAGAATCGAAAATTTAAAAGCAGAGAATGAGACTTTGGTTAAATTTCTCATACCCATTACAAAGCAAGGTCTTAAAACATAATTAAAGATTTTTTTGCTTCTTTTTACCGGTTTTAGGAAATCTAAAAAATTTTGAATCAAAGGTCGTTTCAAATAACAAATTGTATTTAAATGTAGAAATGATGATTACGAACTAAATGTAAAATTAGTATTAAATTAAATGTAAAATAACTAAATGCAAATTTAAAAATTATCTAAAAGTAAAATTGAGACTACAAACTGAATGTAAATTGACAATTAAAAAAGTTAAAAATATAAAAATAAAATAAATCTGCAAAAAGAGAAACAGTAGTTTTTTATAAAATCAATCCTGCGTGTAACAATTATTATTCAACAATTTTCTGTGCAACAAGATATATCTGAGGGCTTCTTGGAGTTTTGGTAAAATAAAAATTTCACACATTTCCTCTTTATTCATAAACTGGAGATTTTCGAATTTCAAGAGTTTCAAAAATTCAATAATAAAGTTGAAGCAATTCATGGATATTTCGTTGTAATTTGTAATGTTCCATTTTGGATCATTGCAAGTAATTTCAAGTGTTTCATCCCAGTGTGATTCCCACGAATCGGGAATTAATTTAAGAGCAACACAATTGGTCCACTTTTCAAAATCATTTTTTGTTAACCCTCTTTTATCAAATTCTACAATTTTTCCGCTAGAATTTACAATACCAATGTGCAAATCGTGACTTGTATCGAAATCGTGCAGAAAATCGCCAAACGATGGTCTTAAAACGATACAAGTCGGATTTTGATTTGCATTTGTAAATGGATACGGAATTTGAAAGGGCTCTAGAATAAAGGAAGATGTCGGCATTTTGCAAAGTGGACAGGTTGCAGGGACTTTTTTGCAAAAAATGGACTCTGAGGAGCAATGCTTGAAACAAATTATCATTGGTTGAGAAGCCATTGCACAAAAAGGAAAATGTCGATACAGAAGAGGATTTGTTATATTTTGCAATTTATGTATAATTTTATATAATCTTTCTTTTCATGGACAAATTTACAATTTATGAATGAATCTAGAATTGATGGATGAATCACAAATTTATGGATGCTTCAAAATCTTTCAAAATCGGAAGAATTTTATGGTTTGCAGCGTCCATTGAATGTATTTTGCATTTTAAGGAAGTTTTACCGATGGACGTAGATAATCAAAATGTCAATGATTTTTTGAGTATGAATTTAATTTGACTTAGTTCAACTTTGAATTTGAAAACGTTGAAAAGTTAGTTATTTTTATTATTATCGTATTTTACTCTAATAATTTAATGAATTGAAAAGAAATAATTATATTCATTAATATTATTCTGTAATTTCTGCAAGGCTATTTTTATCTATAACTATGAATTAATTTTGTAAAAAATTTCCGCGGTTTGTAACCTGCAAGTTCGGCCATGATCATCATAACCATAAAATCGTGACATTGCTCTATAAATTAATTCTATATCTCATAATTACCTAATGACATTCTTTAAAAGGAATACAGGTTCTTCACATAAATATCTTTAGTTATAAAATTTTAGATCAAAATCTGTTTGTTAATTACTTATCAGTACTTAAATGAAAATTATTTCTCATAGCAGCCGGTGTATGACAAACGAGGAAAACTAAATCTTTATAATTACTTTACTCTCAAATATCCTCAGTCCTCAAAAATTTGACTATACGATATATTATAGTCTTTATGTAGTAGTACCCCAAGTTTTATTAAAATCTGTTTGTTAATTCGATTTGCGGTAGAAATTCCTTAATTAATTTAATGTACTTTATTTCAATGATTGCAAATTAAAAGAATTCATCTCACAGTGTCTGTTTAGAAAAAACTTATCTGTTTTGGAAACATTTATAACCTGAAATCCACCATTTACAATATGGTACTGAAGTTTGCAACGTTTTTTTCGTTTACGAAAAACTAGAATGCCAATTTTTATTTACTTAATCATTATTCCAGTATTTATTTTTCTTTTTGCAGTTTATTCTATTGTGTTTATATTGTCGACTCGCTGGGTTTTGTATTACACTACTTTAAAATTTCTGTTATACTTTAGTTTCCCATAATGTAAAAATTTGACTATTATAAACAACGGTCACTATGAAAACGGTATAAACAAATGAATTCGCGAACAAACAATATTTTTTAAAAATATTTACTACATTTACGTACTTATTAAGCATGCAATGTTCTTGGAAATAATAAACCGAAAAGAAATTGTTTAAATAAATCCGCATTAGATTTAAAGAGATCTCTTTTTTAAATTAACAAAACCAAAAACACTGACATTTCACAATGAGGTTAGCTTCCAGAAAAGCACTTCTCCGCTGTTTCTTTCACACAAAGGACAGAACATCAATCTGCAACACTAGTTGAATATAAACTGAACTCCGATTTCTTACAGAAAGACACTTCACAGGTTTAGAAAACACTAAAAAACATTTTATTTTACGATGAATTATTAATTTGTCAAAACGTGTAGAAAGGTGGTCAACGACGACAGAGCCTCCTGATACGAAAAATCGGAACTACTTTTCAGAAGTCAAACTAACGCTTGTATTCAAATCATCTCTAAATTTCACTTCTCGTCGTTTAATTACCAAATAGTGTATTGCATTCTAAACCAACCAATTACACATTACTTTTTCACTTAATTACACTCATAACAAAGTTTTCTCAGCTTCGTTTTTCAACAAATTCGAAAAAGTGAAATAAATTGTCATATTGATTCGAGTAATTTCTCGGGTTCAAGGAATCTCCGCGAAAAATGGCGGCGTTGCGGTAGTAGCAGCTGATCTGTAGGACTGTGTAGAAGTACGAACACACCTGAACGGTATTTTCAATTGAAGTGAAGCCGCATACGTGCGCGGGTGGTGGTACGGAATCTCGGTGTCGTCGCGACGGTGCAGTGCGTTTCGTGTTCTGATACGGAGTGTTTCTCGTGTTTGTGACGATCCCGCTGGAGAGTCAACGACGATTGCGAAAGGAGTGAAAGGATTCAAGAAGTTGGCTTGTGAGTGGAAAAGGCTACAGGACAGGTGAGTTTTTAAGGTTATTTTTCATGGTGTGTCGCGTTTCGTTGTTGCTGGTGCCTTTTCGTCTCGAGTCAGAGAATCATTTATGAGATTCAAGTCAGTGACACGTGGTCCACCAACTTGAAAACGTGCAAATACTGGAAAATTGCAGAGGTGACTGACACCTGATGCATCAGTGAGGATGTGTTGTTACATTCGACGAGATTATTACATTTAATTTAATTGCGGGTGATTTTAAAATCCGGTTTTGTTGAGGGTAAAATTAAATTCCGGTAGAAGTGTAAAGAAGATTTGGCGGTTTTTTTTATCGTTTTTCATATTTTAACGTTTCTTGATAGTTTCGGCAGTTTTTGACAATTTGCAGTGTTTTGGCAGTTTTTGGCATTTTGAGTAATTCTGAAAGGTAAAATTTTTTTCTTGACAGATAAATTAATTCGAGAATCTTTTAACAATTTTTGATGGTTTAAATGATCGTTGACCTTTAAATTATTTTTTATGATTTTAGTGAATTCTTGACCTTTTAAAGTATTTTTGAAAGTTTGCATTTTCTTGACCTTTTGAACTATTTGACATTCTAAACTATTAATATTTGAACCTATTATTAGAAAGACAAGTTTTTTGTTTTTTGTGCTAATTTTAAGGATTCTTGATAGTCGTAAGGAACGATTGCTTAATGTTTGAAATTGAGAGGAATGACCGCGGTATACGTATGTGTCAGTAAGTAGAACTTGTTTCGTGATTTAGAAGATGGTACCAGAGCGAGGCACGTTATGTTTACAAATACAATGTGCAAGAATTCGAGTTCCGGGATTTTGATTGTGTAATTAACAAAGTCAACATTTACTTTTAACAGAATATTATAAACATTTTTGCCTCATTCTTTTTTCATAAAGTTTGTTAAATAAAATAAATTTTATAAAACTCTAGAGTTAAAAATGAAAAAAAAAATAAATAGACTACCATTTTCAATTTAAATCTTTGATCAAAAATTTTGTGAACTTACTTCTTAAAAGTGTTACAAGAAAAGTTTTTAAATTTAGAAAAGTAAACAGGATACGATTTGGGAAAATATTTTATCGATTTTGAAATTTTACGTTTTTTTAAACTTGAGCATGTTTTGGAAAATTTATTTAAAAAATTTGTACTATCAGCTTCAAAATATTATAGTTCTATTATTTAAAGAGTAAATAGGATTTTATTGATCCTTGCATGACTACCATCACTTAAATCAGGAATAATAGAAAACATCTGATAAGGTTAACAAGGAAATCTGATAAACGGATAAAGGTATTAAATACTAATCTTGCATCAATTTATTTGAATAATGAATGTACATTTTCATTTAAGTATTTCTATTTACATAAATTAATGATAATTTGTGAACTAAATATTTTTAACTCAAAATAGTTATTGAATATTTTATGATTTTTGAATAAATAAAAATTGGTCTTCTACTGAACAAGAAACATTTTTTTAAATAACTACGATATTTTCAGCTTTAATATTCAATTGCCAAGTAATTTAATATCTTCCAATATTCAAAATTGAGCGTATTAAATTCGTGTGTCGGGTTACAAATTTAAATTTAAACTTTTTATGATTCTATCTAGTATTGATTAATGTCCTTTACTGTTTATCTGAACTAAAAATGTTACAATTAAAACGTTTTTTAAAATTTATGACATGAGATTTATGTCTAAATGAGGATATTTTAATATAACATTACATTTTGAAAACCGGCGTTGTATTTATCACTCTCTCTTTCCCTCTTAATCAAATTTATATTTTATAAGAGCTAAAAATAGGTTTTTCTAAAAAGAAATATTTGAACAAGAAAAAATATGTTATGCAATTTAAAAAAAGTATTTTTACAAAATTTTTAGTAAGTTTATTGTTTTGCTTGAAAGTTCTGATTCTTTCTTAAAATCTAAAGAAAAATAATTGTCGAAATTGTTTTGTATATAAACATTCTATTTTGCAGAATGTAAAAATATGAATTGTCAAATCTTTTGTTTGTATTTTATTTGCTCTTTTTAGATTGAAAATTCTTTTAGAAAGCTATATGACTACATCAGAACTTGAGTTATTTCAGTGTACTCTATTAAGTCCTTAACGACTTTTATATTCGTTTTTTAAGTTACAAGACTTGTTTATTCTTAGTGCTTAGAAAGTCAATGAAAACTTTTATAATTAAACAACTTGTATCTGCAATGTTGTCAAGGTCACTTCTTTGTAATGATTTATAATAATCATGTATCAGTATTGCTAATA
This sequence comes from Ganaspis sp. Gsp50, assembly GCA_011057455.1. Lineage (NCBI taxonomy): Eukaryota > Metazoa > Arthropoda > Insecta > Hymenoptera > Figitidae > Ganaspis > Ganaspis sp. Gsp50. Next base: position 11,773 of record WNHD01002205.1, read on the forward strand.
AACTCATATTAACATTTAAACTCATATTAACATTTGAACTCATAGTAATAATGATTTACAATAAATCTAATATTTATTTATAGAAGAGTCAAAAGTGTTATCTCCAATATGAAACTTAAAATATTTTGTAGAAGTTCTAGTTTATAGTTTGATTTCGAAATTTAATTTGTAATTAAGTAGGGTACGGAAATAAGATAAATAGTTTGAAAAATAGTGATAAAAGAAAGATGTAATGATAATGTAATGTAATAATCTCGATTCTTATTCAATGCAGGCCCTTAAAAGGTTTTTTAATGGACTAAAAACAATAATTTAAATTTTACAGAAAGAATTTAAAAGCTAATTAAAGACTTTTTAAATGGCCTATTATTGTTATTAATATTATTATATTGCGATTATCATTATTGCTATAATACTCCATTTCAATTTCCAGTTCTCTTTATTTGTCATTTTGCGATACAAGCTCTGTAAAACTCAAGATCGATAGTAACGGGTGGGTTCGATATCCGGACGTTCAGGTGGACCTGAAGGGAACAAGGTAGGTTATGTGCAGAACTCCCTTGGTCGATTAAGCGTAAAGGGTTAAGAAACCAAGCGCAGTTTTAAAAAGGCAAGGAGAAAGTCTAGAGGCCATGAAAATGGAATATGGACTGAACGGATCCGGATCAACTAAGCTGCCCGAAGGGAGAATGTAAAGCGCAAGGATTCCGAAGAATCTCCGGAAGACTCTCAAGAAGATTGAGGGACTCCAAAAAGGAACCACATCATTCGCGCAGTCGGCAAGGAAATCTTTACAGAGGACTATCATAGCATAGGGAGAGTTAAGTTTCAAAAATTTTAATGGCTACAGGAAGGCTGCCTAGGAAAAGGCATTGAACATAGTGGAAAACACTTTCTTATATTTGGGAACTCGCGTTGATTAAAGGGGCGTTTAGGGTGGAGTACTTGGACACTGATTGTTATCGACGAAGTAACCTAAGAAAGAGGAGGAAGAAAAATAGAAAACAGGAGGAGTTTTAGAAATTCATCAATAAAGAATTGTTTAAGTTAAAATCACATCAACGTTTAATTGAGTTCCAAGTTCTGTTTGTTTTGTTTAATTTGTTTTGATTGTAACATTTTGATAAACTATGAAATTTCCTGACTAGTGTCATACTGCAATTAAATGCGGGCAGGTAGTAAAATTAGAAAATATCGGGTAAGAGACTCGAAGCAATTAAGAAAAGGGTATCAGGTATAGGGGTCAAGGAGGAGGTCAGCCATCAGAAGAGCCCTTTTTCAGGCAGTTTTCCTGTTTTGACGGTGGAGGAAAGTTGTAAGTTTGTGTGGAGCATATCTTCGAAGAAGGGAGGGAGAATCAAGGACGAGGAACATCAGTTGAGTGACTCTTTGGAAGTTGGTTGTTGAGATGAATATTTTGAATAATCTAATCCTGAGATTGACATTGAATAACTTTCGGAAGGAAAGGTTGACATTTTCCTTTTCCTCTTACCTTGTTTTCCATCATTAATGACCTCGAATAACCTTTCGGAAGAAAGGGTTGACAATTCCTTTCCTATCGAAGCTTTCATTCCATTAACCCTTTGAATAATTAAAAGGAGTCTTTCTGGTGTTGTTGGAAGAAGAAAACATATACCTCCGGTTGCCAGGAGACCAAAAATCTGGTGAGATTTGTGGTCCTAGCTTCCGGAGCCTACATCTGTGCCAATTTTCTACAATTAAAGTTTAATATTTTTTCCTCTTTTATCTCCAACTTGGTACTCCTATACTATTTTTTAAAATAAGATGTAAGCCAGACATTGGAAATAGGACATACCTGGGAGACATTAACACTGGTACAATGGAGTAGCTAAACAGTCATATACAGAGTAACAGTAGGGCATTACGTGGGTCCATGTAAAAAGTAGTGTAACTATCCCAGCTCCAAAAAATGGCCAAGTTTGTATACTAGACCTTGAAATCCTTGAAAAGACGTATGAAACCGAAGACAATAGAGGGGTCCCATGCAATAACACTGTAGGCGCGCAAACTTTTTGTTTTCTACTTACAGCAGACAATGCACTTGTTTACGTGTTTCATGTGACCAATACTGTAAGTAGAAAACAAAAAGTTTGCGCCTAACATGGGACCCCTTAATTCTGAAAGGTCTAAGGATTCAAAATTCTTGATTGGATACATCATCTTGGCGTTTGTTCCCATGTGGGAAGAAATACAAACCAGCAGATGGACTCGGGCGATAAGTGTGAGTGTACGCTATCAGCTCTTCAGGTCCGAAGTTTTCAGGTTTTTCCTGGAGCCAACGAAATCACTTGAGTGACTAAGCGGATGAAGGACCCTAAAACGGAGGACTGAGCGCCTTGACGTGACACAAAAGAACGTTGTTCATCCATGAATGATTATTCAGGGTATCCAATTCACACAGATTAATTTGCATCACTGTAAAAAAGGTTTTATATTCAAGAACTCTGGGTATACAGAGGATCTATTAAAGGTCTTGGCGAATGTGGTGAGCTTGTTAGCTAGCCTCTTGCATTGGTTCCAAGGACGTGTCTAACTTTTAAAGGGTTAGATGCACTCTTGTTGACGGAATTGAGTACTCGGGATTTAGCAGTTATCAGAGCTAAATACAAGGAAAAGGAAAAAGGCTTTAATTGTTAGTTTACTTTCACGCCGGGATAGCTGTACTCCTCTGACAGAGGAAACTATGCTTGTAGTGTACTGTAAGCATGAGGGATCACCTATAATATTGGGATGTGACGTTTATGTGCATCATACCGTATAAGCAGTACAGATACTAATAAGAGAGGAGAAAAACATTTATCTTCCAGATTAGATACTAATTTAGATATACTAAATCAAGGTAATAAACCAATATTTGTAACCATTAATATGAAAGAAGTGTCGGATGTAACGATGTGCTACAAGTCTGTTTAGGGGACTGTGCCAAACTGGAGGGTCTCTAATGAGATTTCGATGTCTGATCGAAGATTCATTACATATTTAGAATAGAATCAGCAGAACAACCGATAAGGTGGGACAGGCATTGAGTACTGTACACGCAAAAAATTGTTTCCGTCCATATTACAGAACTGTTGCAAAGTAGTGAACAGAGTTATGTAAAAATTGGTCTTCCTACCAAATTACTTCCTATCGAGGTATTTAAATGAAGAGGAATTGGTACCAGCAGAGAAGGGCCATTATCTACTCTTATGAAAGAAACTGTTATAACAAATTTAGTTTGGACGGGAAATCCCGCTTCGGGAAGAAAGGCAGACAGTGAGAAGGCTTTTTAACAAGTCCAAAAACAATAAGAGCCAGGAATCTTGCACTCAAAGAAAATATATACATTGTACATTTTAATATGATTGTAACGATTTAGGGAAAACGTTAAGAAATGAGAAAAATTAGTATAAAAATATTAAACGTTAGAAAGGAAATTTCAAGCTTTAATAATTATATTACAAACATCAATCAAACAAACATCAATCAAGTTATATTGACGTTCCTAATATAATTACTAAAGCTTTAAATTTTCTTTCTAACGTTTAATATTTTTATACTAATTTTTCTAATTTTTTACCATTTTCCCTAAATCGTTACTATTATATTAAAATGTGCAATGTGTTTATTGAAATTTCTGAAATATTTTCTTTCAGTGTGCACGGAAAAAAATGTTTTGTGAAATTCACTGAAACTACTTGCGCCATCTATAAAACGGGACTTGTGATCCTCACAAACAACTGAATTTGGGAAATACACAAACCAAATCTGTATTTGCGACAATATGTCAACGGCACGATCCACACAGTTGAAAATTTTGTGTAGCTGTGTTAAAAACGGCCCTTGTTAAATATTTTGTGTTGAATGAGTAACACTTTCCTGTGTTGATTCAACATATTCACATTGTGTCATTTTAACACAAATTGAATGTTGAAGACTCTTTTTT
>WNHD01002206.1:0-20872 GCA_011057455.1 Ganaspis sp. Gsp50
ACGTAGACATAATTTTTTTAAAACATTTTATTTATAAACAGAAAAAAGTGACTTTGTTTTTAAAAATTTCCCGGTTTGGTAAAAAATTCCCGGCTATTTTCCGGTTTTTCCCGGTTAAATAAAAATCTCGGTTATTTCCCGGTTTTCCCGGTTAGTAGACACCCTGAATAACCCTCATTCTAGTTAAGTTACTTTTGCATACAATTTTTACTATAGTAAAAGTAATCAGAACTATTGTTATCACAATAACTAAAATTCCAGTTTTTATAGTCAAAATTTTGGTTTCTATAAGCAGAATTCTGGTTTCTGAACCCAAATCGAGACCCAAATTCTAGAGTTATAACGAAAATTCTAATTCATAAATACTAAAATCATAGTTCCATAGCTAGAATTCTAGTTTTTATAACCAAAATTCTGTCTCCTATAACCACAATTCTGGATTTCATAACCAAAATCTCGTTTCTACAACTAGAATTCTGGTTTTTATAGTCAAAATTCTTGATCCTATAACCAGAGTTCTGGATTTCATAACCAAAATCTCGGTTTTACAAATAGAATTTTGAAAAATTCAAAACTGAAAACATTTTGGACACCAACTACGCTGGGGGCGAACAGTTAAAACTAGAATTTTGTTTTTAATAGTCAAAATTTTGGTTTCTATAACCAGAATTCTGGTTTTAAAACTAAAATATTCTAGTTTCATAAGCAGAACTCTTGTTTCGATGATAAAATAAATTTTCAATAAAGAAAATTCTGGTCCTATAACCAGAATTCTATTTTCTAATACAAAAAAAGTAGTAAAGGCATATTAAAGTAGACGGTTCTTTTAACAATCACAAGTATGAATAAGGCGTATTTATATCAATATCTATATGAATATCCCGCTAGTTTTTCTTGTAGATCTAGTAGAGTATCTACTTCTTTAAGCTTATCAACAAAGACAAGGAAATAAAAAATAGCCATGGCTATAGAAAGATTTAAGCGTTTTAGAATTTGAAGTTTTTTTTTACAAATTTTGAAATTTGTACATTCGAGTACTTTATATGTAAATTTAAAATGTCGATATTATACGGACGAAAAATGTCATAAACTTCAAAAATTAAAATAACTTTGTAAATTAAGTCGAAAAGTACAAATTATTTTCAAACTCCTTATCTAACAGTTTTTGGGCCACTGAATGAAAATCAAATAACAGTTCATTTACAAATGAAGGATGTAAAATCTGACCAATTTTTAAAAATCGATCGGATCTATTTGAATCTTGTAATTCGAGAATTCGTGGGGTCCATAGAGACCCAACGAATGTAAAACTCAAAATTGTGGATCGGAAATGTAAAACGAAATTTTAGGAATCCGATTGGATTTGATTGAAACTGGAAACTGTGCGGTTTATGATATTGATTATAAATTTTTTATAATCTATAAGAAGACAAATTACCTTGCAAATAGAAGTTAAAATAAAAATTTTAAAACTTGCAACACTTGTTATTTAAAAATTAAAAATTGTAGACATTTATGTATCATGTGAATTTCATAAAACGTGGAAATCATAAAGCTATTTACAAATCGCTGAATGACTAGCAATAAAAAGCAACAAAAAGTTATTGTCTGGGTAAACACGCGTAATGGAAAATAAGGTTATTAAATCGTACAAAACAAGAGTTTTTCTAAGACACTCTAGAATATTTAGACGGGTGTTTTGATTTCGATTGGATTTGAATCAGAAATTAATCTGCTCTTTTGTCCTTGAATGGATGATCTGGCAATAATCCTAATAAAAATTTAAATGAGAATCCAATTCTTTATTTCTGTTATGCACACAGACTTGGCTGTTATGGACACGTGCGGTAGCATTGCAGGGGCTATGAAAGCAGCAATGAAGGCTCTTGTTAGGGCAGATATAAATTGTTTACAACCACCATTTCATTTAGGTAGGTACATCTCTAAGAACAATTTCCGCTTACATTTTTAGACATTCTTTTTCTTCATTTTAAAGCTTTTTAAAAAAGCAAAAAAGTATGATTAATAATTAAATATTGAAATATAAAATACCATGCTGCAACATCGAACAAAGTGAAATCATTTGATGGATACTGGTATTATCATAATTATTCAATTAACATGATAATTGAATGATTACATTTTGCAGATTCCATATATGCATACAAGTTGAATAAAGAAAAGCTTAAACAGATGATCTTCTTTTGCTTATATTTTGCAAAACCAATTTTTAAACAAAACTAAGTTTCACTCTAAGCATTTTTTCCTTTTCTAAAATTAAACCAGAACACGCTCAAAATGTAAAAACGCTACAATGTAAGAATAGAAAAAACTTTGTCCACTTTCAGCTAGAGGCAATTAATTGAAAACTTATTGCCCTCTCGAAAGAAGTTAATGTCACGCAGTTTCTTATTTCTAAAAAAGGTAGAGATTAATTAAATCAAATTTGAACAGGTTTTTTAATTAAACAGTCTTTTTGCAACTTTGTCAGATTAGAATGAAGTAAAATAACCGGCTACGAGCATTGACGCAAGAAATTTCCAATTGAGCACTGTCAAGATACATAGTAATACTCAAATAACACTATAATATCAGGAACATGACTTTTATAATTATTACAATTTATAAATACCAGTTGCCAGTGAACAAAGTTAACTTATTATCATTCAACAAGATTCATTAACAATTCATTTAGAGTGAATGGCAGAACTAGAATCAAGGCTGTGACCAACTTAGACATTTTTGTCAAGGAAATTTCTGATTTTTCTGAAATTATCTTTTCAAAGTCTGCAACATGAAGCTAATGTATAATTATAAGGATGTGATTTCCTCGAGGCACTGCATGCTCCTTATTTACTATATTGTTGTTTCCGTTCAACGTGTATTGCAAAGAGAAATTTATATTTTCAGGATTAATCGGTCCAGACACAGTTACAAATGCTGAAGCGGTGCATAAAGTAACTTCAGTACTAAGAGTACCTCATATTTTAAAAAAACCAGCAAACTCTCCTTTCTTGCATTATCTTCCCAAAGAATCTGATGCATATATTGTTCGAGTTAGTAGACCGTTCTTACATATTACTTTTTTACGTTAATAGTAACTTGAATTGAAGTAAAACAAATCTTTGAATATCCCTTCCGTTCTCAGATAATTATGTAAATGATAATTTAGATATTAGTTTTGGAATCCAATTTTTATTCCAATTTGGTAAAAACTATGTTTTACAGGGAATCATGAAAGTGCTAAATACTCTAAATTGGAAAACATTTACTTTGGTTACCCAAAACAATGACAACAATGAAGACGATGTTCAGAATATTGCTAAGAAATTGACGATGGAAGCTATTTCTAAAGGTTTTTGTGTCTTAGTGCACGACAATGACGAAGATGGTAAGACAAGTTTTACAAATAAAAATATTTATAGAAATATTTAAAGAAACATTCAATTTAAATATATTTAAACATATGGGAATTGATGACAAACGAAAAAAGCGACAAATTGACAAAAAAAAGATAAATGTGACAAATTCAAATCATGCATTGGAAAACACGATCCGGAATAATAACATCGTAACATTGTCTAGTTAGGATCAGTTTTTCTAAGGTTGTTATGTTAAATTCATTTTTGTCAATCATTGAGATATGGATAGAACAACCAGATGGAAATGATATGGTTACCTACATTGTTTTCTCAACTATCGTTATGGTTGCAATTATTTTGCTTCTTCATATAGAGGAAGTAATTTTAAAATTTCAATCATATACTAAAAGTCGTGTTTTTCACTACAAGCATATCACAACAATGGTCTATACAACAATATCTTTAGAAATACAACAACCATTTTTTTAATTGTGTGCAACACAAAGTCGATAAATAGAAATAACATAAACCAAAAAGGTTTCATTAATTTAATTCGTTTAGTCTCGTTTAATAACATATTTGAAAAAATCCGTAATTTTGCAAGATCTTTATACACCAAAGCTTCAGATTGCAGTCTTTTCATATTTTTTCAAGTTATGAGATTTTTAATCCTTGCAGAATGTAAATATCTCCTTCATTCATAATGTATTAGTGTAACAAGAAAAATGTAAACAATTATTCAAAGTTTGATTACGGATCTTGGATCTAATGATCGAACAAAGAATGAGAATCATTTGCAATTAGAAAAAAAGCGAATTGAAACAATTACAAACAATTTTAACCCTTTTTGGTTTAATTGATTTCTCTTTAAGTCCACAAAGTGAGACAATTTAAATACAAAATAGTGATTGCCTTAGTGTACCAAATTACAAACGAAAATTCGCATCTAACTTTCTGTGTAAATATTAAAATACAAAATAACAGAAACTTGTTTTTTAAACAGATTACTCATCAAAAATTGTGCACATTGGTAAACCTAGTAACGGATTTTTCGCGGGACCAATGAATGCATCGATTCTAGTGGTTAGTGAAGGAAATCTGGAAGGATATTTGAATCGTGTAAACACAACTAATTCAATACTGCTGCTAGAAGATGCCAGGTAACACGTTAGTTAGATAATAATTCACATAGTTGAAATAGTATGCTACATAACTCTTTTTGTTTATAGTAATAATAAAAGTCTCGTATAGTCAACGTTATAATTAACTTAAAACTGTTATTTATTGACGTGTTGATATTATCACGTGCAGTTTGAATTAATTGAAACATAATAAGATAAGGATAATTTGACGTGAATGCAAAAGAAGGGACACTTTTCCATAGAGATGGAAAAGTAATGTACATTTAATAACTTTCCGTTATATCAATTATAATACTGGTTTCTAAACACTGTAAAAAGTAAAACTAGGAATTCAACCTTGAATTATGGAACACCTTTGTGTTACAAAGTTGTAATTTACAGCACGAATTATATTTGTTGAATGACTTCCTAGTCTCTTATTTCTTGCAATTCCTTTGAAGGCCGACAAAGTAATAACGTCAAACGTTATTTGCATTCTAATTACAGATTTAAAAAGTTGCTACTAATTTTCTACAAAGAATTAAGACACAGTCCTGTGTTCAAATTTCACTGCTTTGAGTAAGCGGTGGAAACAAAATGTACTGAGTCATTTGCTTATACGTAAATTGTTAAACTACAAAAGTAATTATTCTTTAAGCGATTAATTGTCCGAGATTTGCTACATCTAATAAAAGTGTTATTAAACAAATAAAATAAATAATAAACCAATAAAAAGTAACTTTTCTAAATTTTAAATGAACTTTGTGAAATGTTAATTATAAAATTTCGGTCATTTAAAAAAAACTAAACGACAAATCAGTTTAAGCAAGATGTTTTCAAAATTGAAATTTACTATCAAATTTTTATCTATAATAGATCGGTTTGTAAGGTCTAAATCTGGAAGCTACTGAAAGTAGTTTCATGTAATTATTTAAATATCAACTAAATGCTTAAATGTAAAGATTCATTTTTATTCAAGATATTTCATTTGATAGCCATTAAATTATAAAATATGGAAACAGAAAATACAGATATACTAAAAATTAATTTAAAAAAAGTTTTTGCAATCGATACAAATGATTAACATAAAATATTCTTTGCATATTCTATGATTATTGAGGCTAAGGATTTTACACTATATAAGTAACAATTTTTTACGTGTCGTACATTTTTTTACATTCACAAGTTCGTACATTTTTAACAGTTGTTTTCTTTTTTTCCCCACAACCATAGGCATATTTGCTTCTGTTTAATGAATTAAAAAAAAGGATTTACAATTCAAAACTTAAACCTTTCTCAGTTGTATCTAAAAATGAGTCGATAAAAATTATTTCCCATCTATATTGATTCATTTTTTCTTATTTATATTTCCCATCTAAATCTGTGCTCCCTCTAAACCTAAATGATGTTTTTCTTAAAGAAATGACTTAAACGGATTGGAGCAAAGAGTTCAAAGATCAAAATGGTGGTCAGAAGAGGGTGCGGGGGTGTATGATAATGAAGAAATGAGGGATGTTCGATGGCTTCAAGATGCAGTGGATGTTTATACAAAAGCTCTTGACGTTTTGTGGTGAGTTGTAAATTTCGATTGTAAATAAATCTATTTTCAACCAACACTTTTATATTTTCTACTGCTTAAATTGATACGATGAAATTGGTTTTTTAATAAAAATATGTATACTCTCTGCCAGTAAAAAGAAGAAGTGCAAAAATCAAGTGAATCCTACAGACTGGAATAATATTCTGTCAAATGTCTTGTCAACTAAAATTGCAGAAGAAGATTCATCTTCTAAAGCGTTGGATCTAACAATTAAACTGAGGAATACAAAGTTCGCGCCTGTGGGAAGAATGAAAATTACTAAAACTAAAGCAAACATTGCATGGGGAACCTCTGAAGATGATGACGATGAAGATGATATGTCTAATGATGACGAGGAAGAAGGTGACGTTGGTCATGTTCCCAAAATTTTCAAAAGATTAATTGCAAAGCAAAAAGAATCACGAAGTGGTTGCGTCACGTCGACGAAGGAAATGAAGAGTTCTTATGATGAAGACGATGAACATGTCTTCGTCTCAGAAGTCGAAGAGAGTGAATGGTGGACAATGGTAGGTTAATAACTTCTTCCATGCAAAATTTTTTTAGTTTTCCATTTTAAAAACTGACTAGACAAAAAGGTTAAATCCTCGACAAAAAAGGTTAAACTCGACATGTACCTTCAACTAAATAAATGACACCGATCTAAGAAGGACTATAAAAAATATTAATACAGATATGATGAATCATTTCCTTAAGAAGGAAATGGACTCGATAACAGATGTCAACATATGAAATTCCAATTGACGTAACAAACCTATTATGATTCAGGCCAGATAAAATTTCTAAGATAAATTGCAATTAGAATAATGAACAAGTGTATGTGCTTCCCACAACTAGACCAGCTTTGTTTTTGTATACAGTTTGACGTTTTTTATAAAAACAATTTGAAATTCAAATCACTGCAAAAACTCAAAGAAAATTATTCTTACGGAGAATTTTTACATTATGCTGTATTTAATAATTCTAAGCATTAATTTTCACGTACACTATATCATCAAGTTTATAATTTTCATCCCCCCGTACACAAAAAAAAATAAAAATTCAGTGTTTCATGTGAATTTTTATCAATTAGAGTAGTAGAATAGCTAGAAAAACATTATAGCACCCTCTCCCTCAAATTTAATTAATTTAAATGATATTAAAGGAGGTTTAACCTATGTGTAAATTATACAATTTTTCAAGTGTATTTCACCCTTTAAGAATTCAAAATGTCAGTTTAAGAAAAATTATACCAAAAACAGGAAAATAATAATAGTTTCATGAAGGAAACCATTCTACAATATTTAAAAACATTTCTAAGTGTTATGGCGTCCATAGCAGCTTCTATGCAATTGGTATCAAAACATTGGGATGCATTTAAGTATACTGAACCTTTCCCAGCTTGATGTCTCTTCTGAATTTTGCAAAAATCCAAGGGTAGAAAAAGGTAGTTGAAAATGAGAATTGCGATAATTTTACAAAAATTCGTAGTTATTTTAACGATTCTTTTTTTAACTGAAAAGAAGTAGTTCTAAGCAAAAATAAGTCACATAACAACAAAAGTATGAAAAGGAAGGTAGAAATTAAGAAAAATCTAAAAATTAACGAGAAAATGGTAAAGATTACAAGTTAGGATGGTAAAATTTTTTATCATGCATCATTCAAACAACAATTGAGAGAGAAAATCTATAAACACACTCGCGTTTATAGATTCTCCTTGCCAAGAGGAAATACCGTTGTGTTATATATCTGGGAAGGGACATCAAGCCAATTTAATTTAACAATCAATTTAAGATTTAGGGTTTGAAATCATGATGTTAGACTATAAATGAAACATTCAAGCTCACTTCTTGTCATTAAGCATACTTTTTACATCGTAATTTTGAATAAACACATTTACTTTGAGATTTCATTCTTGGGTTGAATCTCCTTAATTTGAATTCATTGATATTGGCTCTAAATTCTTAAAAATGTCTCCATTTTCAAAATAAAACTACTAATTATATTAAAATGACAGGAAAAAAAATTTCAGGTGATGACAGTGAGTGGAGTGGGTGTATCCATGTTTACTTTGGGAATTCTGGCTGTGTACATCGTCTACGCAAATATTCGGGACCCCACAAATTAAAGTTCAGAAACTAAAATTCATTCATACCAACCAACACATATAGTACTTATACAATTAGCACAACTTGTTCTAAGCTATTCCTAAAATAGTCGAAACGCAAAAAATTCGTATCCATTTTTTTATTATACACATAGTATTCCAATTCAAATTTTTAAGAATATAGAGTACACATCAAATGTTTAAAAATTTGTAAAGATAGTTCTAAAAAGAGGAGTAAGTAAAAATAAAAAAACTGATTAAGTAACAAAAACTGATAATAATTTCAGGTAATGACTGTAAGTGGAGTTGGAGTGGCCATGTTTTCTGTGGGCATTCTAGCTGTATATATTGTCTATTCAAATATTCGAGGACCTAGAGCTTCAAAAACTCTTGAAAGAGATAACAGTTTAAGGAGAGTTGGAAGTGATCGACGACCACCAACAATCACACAGCGAGTCTTACGAACTAATCCACGAAGAGAAAGTAATCGAAGTATTCAGAGTGATATCTCAGAGAAGAGTGTCTGAAAAAACCTTTTTATTCGCTTGAATTAAAAATGTGCCAGCCAAAGCTATTCGATAAAATCTTCTGTTATTTTGCAGATATACGGTAAAAAAAATATTCGGCTGAAACAATTAAGTATAGAACAGTTTAGCATTGGCTGAAAATGTACCAGCAATTTTATGACTATCTCTATCATAGAGAAAGTGAATTTTCATGTCAGCGAAATATTCGGTTATTGTGGACATTTTTCGCCTAATTAAAAAATTAAATTCTCTATATTAGTTATATGCAAAAATTGCTAATGTACGGCTTTAAAATTTACTTCCGTGTAATAATAATGATAGTTTCAAATCTGTGCGACTATAACCAATTGGAATGACTATATGAAACATAAAAAAAATCATTATTATTACACGGAAGTAAATTTTAAAGCCGTACATTAGCAATTTTTGCATCTAACTAATATAGAGAATTTAATTTTTTAATTAGGCGAAAAATGTCCACAATAACCGAATATTTATTTTTATATATATATATATATATATAATAAATTGCATTTCAATTACATTGTTTTTAAAACAAAATTGTTGAGGGGCGGAAAATTTGTCTGAGTACAACTTCAAATTGTTTAAAAATAAAATTCATTCAAAAGCTTTGAAAACAGTATAGCTTAATTTGTTAAAATTAAAGTTCGATTTTTAAATCTGTAACTTCCTTTTCTTAGATCTATGAATTTATTTTTTTAAAACCTTAATTCGATTTTTGTAAATTTGTCATTTTTCCATGATACAGTCTTTTAGGATGATCAATGAAACGAAAATACATAAAATCCAAGATAGTAGTACTTCGTCTTGAAAGATCGAATCATTGGAAAGAGAAAAATTTATCATTTGAAGAAAATTCACTTACTTTGATTTACACATAAAAAAGAAAGTTCAGAAAATGAAAAGTATTAAAAAAAGAAGAAGAAAAGACATAGGTATTAAAAATATTTATGTTATGTATAATTTTATGATATGAGCGAGAGTATAAAAAAGAAGTTAATTAATTATATATACGTTTCAAAAATGAGATGTCATTTTTTATCAATTTTTCAAACATACTTCTGAATAGTTTGAAAATAGTCTTCAGTGAAATGAATTTTTCAGTTAAACAAATTCTTTAAAAATTCCAAATTAATGAAATATTAATTTCAATAATTTCAACACAGTTTACTTAAAAGTATCTAATTGATCTCAAAAAAATCAAATTGATGAAGATTTTGTAATCAATTTGATAATTTTCGTGATCAATTTGATACTTTTTGTGATCAATTTGATACTTTTTTTGTATCAAATTGATACTTTCAAGAAAACTGTGATATTAATAATGAATGCTTTTATGAGTGTGTGAAATTATCGAAACAGGTTGTCAAAAAATACGTTTTTTTGCCCTCTATAGAAACTATAAGAAGTATACTAGTTGAGGAAATTTAAAATTTTCTTGGTTAAAAGAAATATTTTAAAATGTGCGAGTGCAAGAAGTTGAGAAAACGTTTTGATTTAGTGTTTAAATACCTGTACTTTTCGAAAAAACTTAATTTCATGAATGAACATGAATGTGTTTTGAATGAATGAAGATAAGAATAATGAATAAAAATAAGAATAGTGATTTTATTTATTGAAATGTTATTAATGAAATACGAATGAATTATTATAAATATCTAATGTGATTACATGTACCTATACTAAGATGTTCAAACTTGTAAAGAAAACATAATAAAGATTGTTGATTCAAAACTGTCTTATATTCAAGTTTCATTAAAGTTTAATATTGTTTTCGTAAATTAAAAATATAATGAAAATAATTAATTAAAAAATAAATAAAAGTAAAATAATTAAAAAAACACAGTCCACTTGGAAGTAACAAATTGATACCAAAGGTACCAAATCGATAAAAAATTTATATTAGATTTGATATCAAAAGTACCAAACTGATGAAGAGTTTGGCATCAATTTGGTACTTTTGACATCAAAATGATACTTTCTGGTATCAAGTTGGTATTTTCAAATAAACTGTGAATCATTAAGATTTAAACACTACATTTAGATTAAAAAAAATTGTGTTTAAGAGTGTATTAAAAATTCACTGAAATCGTATTTATAACAAAAAAAGTATGTGTATAGAATATTTAGAACTTATTAACATTAATTCTTAAATGATTGATAGAAAAATTAGTTTGATATTTTTCGACCTCTACGACTTTTTGATAACCGGAAATTTTGACAGTGTGGCGCAGTGGCTAAGGTTACGACGGATGTCATAGATTAGGATCGTAATAGGGTTATGAAGAACCTAAAGCCTGCATGGTTGAATAGATACCGTCTATTGTTCTCATCACTTGACCTAATCAGACAGTCAATCGAGATTACGTAACGAGTCAATGATTGTTATTACATACTGTATTATAGCCTCCAATAAACTTTGAATGTTAAATATAACACGCCTCTAAAAGAAATATTACGATTCTAAAAATTCTACTATAATTCATTGACATTTATCTGTCCTCCTGCCTGACCTTATCCCCGATTTTTATGAATCGCTTTCTCTTTTTTTCCTGCTTTTTATTATATTTGTTAATTTCTATTCAGGCCTTGATACAACGGGACGATAAAACCCTTTACAAATGCATTGTCCAAAATTAGAATATTGAATTTCGGATGAAAAGATTTTATTAAAAAATCATTCAAGAGTTCTGAAGAGTTTAATAAAGTGTGAAAACTCTCTGCCTTGAATGAAATTGTGGAAGAAGATAATTGTATTTTATATAAATTAAGTCTTTATTTTTACTTAATAAATTAAATCTATCATTATCAACACGGACAAAGTTTTCCTCTGCGCAGATTTATTGGAAGAAACGGTGAACTTTATTATTATTTAAAAAAAGGATTAAAATAAGAAAATATTAATTAAAATAGAAATAAAATATTATTAAAATATAATAATTCTTCTTCTACGAGAAAGTAAAAAATAAACAACATTATAATACACAATAATTATAGAGGTTAACAATAATATTAAACGGACTTTATCAATAATTCTTGATATCTAACTTTTGGAATTCAAAATTAATAGACATTTAAGTTTTTAAGATAGGTTTTTTCAAGCTAAGAACTATTAATGAAATTCTGATAAAAGGAGATAATTATTCTATGTAACTTGTAAATTAAATTACGTCTAGAGAAATTATAATTCAATGGTGAGTAATTGACACAGTTAAGGACCTTGTAACTTTCTTTACAAATGTATTAGCTGAAGAAAATGTCAGGTGTATAAAAAGGAATAATAATTACTGATTTGTACTAAGTACGTTTTCATTCAACAACAATTTGTTATGCATCGCTAATTAAGACATTATTAAATCATTTCCAGTGATTTTTTATCATTGATAACAACTTTCAGAAATAAAAATAATCCTCATTGTTCTCTCAACAGGAAAACCGACTTTATACAGGAACTATAAACAGCCTTATTACAAATAAGTTATTAAAACAATAAATAATCAATGTAAAGAATTATTAAAACAATAAATAATCAATGTAAAGAATTAGAAAAAATGAGCGAGTGATAGAATCTTTAAATATATAATATATAATATATAATAAATAATCAAATAATCAAATAAATCATTACGGTAATTACTATGCAATAGCGTGTAAAAAATTATATTAATTTTAATACGTATTATGATCGGAGATCCAAATTATTTGTTTTCAAAAAATTAAATTTTACATGTATAGTAAAAATTACAAGAATTTGTACAACATTCGAAAGGTTAATAACACTGGCTGCACAAGTGCAGCAGTGATGTCATTCAGGAAAGTCAGTAGTTTCTAGTAGTAAGGCAGAAAAAGTTACGACGCGAATGGAATTAATCGTCATAAAAATAATGAAGGTTTTCCTGTTCTGAATATTGGATTTTACCAAAGAGGAGGAAACTCCTTTAATTTCCGACAACTCAACTGACTCATTTATTTTAATACATAAAATAATTCTATATAAATTTGAAAATTGATCACATTGAATCACTGTTTGCAGAAACGAATAAATTTTACGGTTTCCAGAACTATTAAGTTTTCAATTTCAAAAAAAGATCTAAAAAAGGAAGTTACAATTGTAGCACAGGACATTAAAATTTAAGTATGTGCAAATGCATAGCGGAGATGAATACTTTTACACAAATAATTCATATTTTTTTTCATTTTCAATGAAAAATATTTTCCTGAAATCAACATTTTATTGAAATACTCGACAAATTGAAAATGTATGTTTAAAAAAAACCACTGTTAAGCTGTACGTTAGTATTCATTTAAAACAAATAATGTTTTGTGATCATGAAAAGAACACTTTTCTTTCTCATAGTGGAAATTTTTTATTTATAGAAAAATGTAAAACGTCATAAAAATAAATTAAAATTCTGGTAAATTCTGGTAAATTCTTCCCGTCATTTTAACTGCAAAAATATTCAAGAAAGATTTTCAATTTTCTCAAAAACAATTTAATTCGATAATTTTTGCTACGCGAATTAAAATATGTATAAAGTAAATATTTTACAAAAAGAATTTTTTCAAAAATTATGTTTGCTGGTAATACACGTCAGAAGAATCTCACTTGTTTCTATATTGTTATAATTTTTTATTCTTAATACAAAAATATAGTTCAAAGGAATTAATGACAGTTACGTTTCTCCCAATATGCAGATTTTATTGTAAGCAATGATCAAACTAGACGGAAAACTGCGGAACCGGTTTTCAAGGGGTCATGAAACTGTAGTGACGTCAACACACATGAACCATTAAGTGTTTAAAAGCAGTTCTTTTTTACAAAGAAAACAATTTTTTGTTTTCCGTAAAAATAGTTTGAATAAACAACGAAAGGTTTGCAAAAAAATATTGAAAAATACTTAGTTTGAAAACTCTCACTTTTTAGAATGTTCAATTCAACAACAATATGAACGACACTAATTTCTGGATCTTTCTTAATCTAACAAAAAAAGAACCTTGAAAATTGTGGTCTTAAAGAATCCGGTCTGACTACTTTTGGTTAATTTTCTAGTGATCCTCATTTACGGAATAGTAGACAAAAATATTTGTTGATTCAAACTACACAAATAATTGTTTTCTTTTCATGCGTTCAGAAAATTCTTGATTTCATGTTCATTTCAAAATTTAATTTAATTTGTTTTCATTATCACGACTGAGGATATAGTGTAATTTAAAAATGATGGAAAACTTTTTCTTTTATCTTTTTTCAAAATTCGCAGTAGAGATTTACAATTTACGAAAATGTTTGCTTACCAAACGAAATTCTGTAGTTATACAAGGATTCAAAATTTTATGGCCATGAAATAAATGACAAAATAGGAAAAGATAAGAAATTAATGATAAGTATGAAATTCTATTCGATGCGGATGATAGAATAATCTATATAATAAATTTCTCTTTTTTGTGTAATAACTTTTTAAGTTAACAAAAAACTGATATTTACAAATTAACCCTTTGATGTACGACTTTCTTTTGAAATAAAAGCTTTTTTATCATAGATATTTTATAAAGTGTAAAACATTAATGTAGAATAAACTTTGTATATGTATTATTTTAAAAAATTATGTATTATTTTTTAAATTATATAAAATAAATGTCAATCAAAACTAGTCTAAGGTTTTTAAACCTTATCAAATGCTCTTTCAAATTAAAACACTTACTTTATAAACAATGCTTCCCTATGAGGAAGCAAAAACATTTAATTGATAAAATTTTGAGTTTTAAAATTAGTTTATATACTTCATTTTTTGAAGTGCTAAAAGGATGTCTTCCTCTAATTGTTTTTATTTACTTTAATTATTGTACAAAATACTACTTTAACATTAATTAGAAGCGTTTCAACTTTATATTTACGTACATAATTGTTTAAAAAAATTTCTTAATTCAAAGATATTAAAGGGTCGCCGTTTAATAGGCGTTTCACCGTTTTTTCTCTCCTAAATGAAAGCAAATTGTTTAATCCAAAAGGAACAACCTGTTAATTCAAATTAATATTTAATGAACGTATTTTTTCCTGTGCACCACAAAGGGTTAGAAACCCTTAAATTCATAATGTTAAAAAGCCTAGACGTGACGCTCCACGAGAGAAGGGACCTTATATCTTATTCGTATATTGGAAAGTAAAACAAAAAATTTGTAGTTTAAAAATTCAACTGATTGAAAAATCACATATTTATGCATTCGAAGTTTTGAATTATTAAAAAACAGTTATCAATTTTTTATTATAAATGCTAATTCTTGACAAATTGAAGCCTAAACAAAACAATTTGTTCAAACAAACGTGTAGAACTTTAGCAACATATATATGTATATATTTGCAAGAAAACAATAGACTTCTAGATGATCAAATTCGCCACAAAAGGATGAATAGCAAGAGTCGTTAAATAGCAAAATTGTGTTAAATTGTGTTAAATTGTATTAAATTAAAAAGGAGACTTTAAATGTTCCGAAATCGATATCAAAAATACAATAGCTTTTGTTAGAGGACAGGCAACAAATGATTATATTAACGAGTCAGGGTTCTCGAAGGCAGCTTCATATAAAAGCACAAGCTACATCCATGAGAAGAGACATTCTCTCGCGTTTGCCACGCCGATAATCATCTCACAAAAGTTTTGTACCTCTCACCAAAATTGACAAAGTTCCATTCAAAATTTTATAAAGGATTAATACACAAAAAGCAAGACAATTAGCATGTTTCTTTTATGTGATTCATTTTATAATTAGTTGCTTGCCAGCTTTAGAATTTTTGAACTAATTACATAGTGAAATCATCAAATATTTAAAAAGTGAGAGTTCAAAAAAATAAGTGTAATGAGTTTCAGTAGCAAGTAATTTTTATGACTGTGACTACCATTTTTGTGTGAGACAAGTGTTCAGTTTATAAAAAAGTGAAATACTAGGAACTAGTCTAAGGTGAGCAAATTGATTCGATTTTTGTTCAATTTTGTTAAACTAATATCAATATTCATTTCCATTTATTAGATTTTACTATCTGTGTTCCTAGCGTGTATAAATTTCGTATATAAATATTAATTTCGTCTGCTTTCTTCTACGAAAATCTTTTTTTAAAAGTTATATTCTCCCGAATAGGTTCTCATATACAAAGAGGAAGCAGTTAAAATATTGAAAACGTTTTTTCTATTTACTTGTCTTCATAACTCTTGAAACACAAAATATAAAATATTAATTTTCATTTAATTGTCAAACAAAATAATTAGAAACAACATCCTACGAAACAAAAATTTGAAAACAATTATTTATATTTTTAAAAAGTGATTTAATGCTCAATAAATTTATTGAGAGTTTAAAAAATCATTTACAGCTTTAACATTTACTTATTTAAATCCGTCTAAATAAATAAACAAACACAGAAGAAAATGTTAACAACGCAAACTAACAATTTTGGAATATAACTAATATAGAGAATTCAATTTTATAATTAAGGGAAAAACTTCTCTATATACAATAACCGAATATTTTGCTGCTTTGAAAACTCAATTTCTCTGCAATAAAGATAATCTTAAAATAGCTACATAGTAAATTTTAAATTAATATTTAACTATTCTATACGAATATTTCATTGTTTCAAACGAATTTTCTTTTACTGTGTAAATTGAAAAAAATATTCATGTTCATTAATATTTTTTTATTCAAAGTAAATTATCTCCTCTTATCGTTCACTAAAACTTTAAGTGCAGAATATTTAATACAGCCTTTTAGGAAAATGCCGTTACATGTAAAGTAGACGAAAAAATTGGATTTATTTAAAAATCATCAAATCTTTCAATTCCAGTGTGGCAATGCACTTAGTGAACCGTAACATTTTCAGCATGTACTACTTTACCCACTTTCATGTAAAGAACACTTGCCTAATAGAGCGACTTATTGGGCCCCCTACCAAACCTTTTCCTGCCAATAATTTTTATTTCTCTTTCGAAGTTTGCTCTCCCTCTCATATACTCTCTTTCTAATAAATTATTCTACTCTGTTCTTCGATTTCATAAGATATCATTAACAAGTACAGCGAAATCAAATGATAGTTGCAAACCTGTACTGTAATTGCTTGTTTCACAGACTATCTACTTAAAATTGTAAGCAACTGCAACAGTGATCACATTGTTTAAACAATATTAAGAGATTAAAGATAGTTTAAACACAGTGTAAATGTTATGCAAATTATAGTGTAAACGTAGTGTAAATGTAATGTAAATGTAGTGTAAATGTAGTTTAAATGTAGTGTAAATGTAATGTAAATGTAGTGTAAATGTAGTTTAAATGTAGTGTAAATTTAGTGTAAATTAAATGTAAATTTAATGTAAATGTAGTATAAATTTAGTGTACATATATTGTGAATGCAGTGTAAATAAGACTTACACGGAAAGAAGTTTTAATGACGTATATAAACTAACCATTTTTGAATATAACTAATATAGAGAATTTAATGTTTTAATTAGACGAAACATCTTCACAATAACCGTATAATCCGCTGATTTTAAAATTCAGTTTCACTACAATAGAGATAATCATATAAGGTCGCTGGTACATGTTAAATCAATGCTTAACTGTTCTATACGAAAACTTCATTGTTTCAGCTGAATTCTTTTCGCCGTGCAAATATAGCTTCAATATTGTGTAAATAGAAAAAATTAATTCAAATATTTTCTGCAATTTAATTTACGACACTAATTTAATACAAAAAAGAAATTAATATACTGTTAAAACATATATTAATTATAAATAAATTCTTCTTATTATTATTATTATTATCATTATTATTATTACTATTATTATTATTATTAATATTATTATTAGTATCATTATTATTGTTACTATTATTATTAATATTATTATTAGAATCATTATTATTATTACTATTATTATTATTAATATTATTATTATTATTAATATTATTATAATTAATTTATTTTAAAAAATTTTAAAAGTCCTTTTATAAAATAAAATTTTGGTGTTTCAAAATTCGCAAACAGGAAATTTAGCAAAAGAGAATGTAAAAGAACATTCGTAACATAAAAGAACAAATAGTAAACGACCAACTTTCTTTTGAGAAAACAAATTATTTTAAATATCTCTATAAAACACCAAATATTACAATTTGAGAATATAAATAATTACAGCTGATTAATTCATCTTAACTTGTTATTAAATATTTTTAAAAATTCCGTGTCTTCTCTAAAAAGATTAAAAAAGAAGAAAACTAATTGACTTGTTTTTATAATACCATGAAATACAATTTTCATTGATTTATTCTGATAATGAGAAAACGTAAAACTTTGTTTTGTATTCTGAATGAACAACGTGTTTTGATTGAAACGTAGATAAAAAATTACAATTGACCTATGACTTGAATAATGAAACTCATGTTACACCTTACAATTAAAATTAAAAGCACAAGTTAACACCTGATGAAACAACAGCGATTGAAAAACTATTATTATTTATTTTTTTGCAAAACAAGTTTTGGAAAGAAAAAATATTCATTTACGTATTATTGTCAATATTATATTATAATTCTTTTTAACTTTATAATTAATATTTATTTTTTAACTTTATAATTAATATTTCCTTTTTCAATTTTGTAATTAGTACTTTATTTTTAATATTGCAATTACTTTCTTTTTTAATTTTGTAAATATTTTTTTTAATTCTATATTATTCATCATTTATCATAAATTATATAAGCAGTAAAAATGCAAAAGGACGTTAAACTTGAGTCTATTCATAAAATAATAAAATCATGTTTTGTTCAAATTTCAAGAATGAACTTACGAAAAAAGAGAAAAAAAAAATTGTACACCACTCTTTTGTGATGAGAGTGTAAGACAAATTAATTAGATAAACGGTTGAACATAAATGCTTTACTAATTCCTTAATTGAAAACATGTATTATGTTAATTAACACAAGCAATCGCGTAAGAGATCTCTAATCGCGAAAGATTGATATATTAGTGAGATTTAATGTGAAGTGTGAACACAACACAAAATATGTGTGTAATAATAGTGCTAATGATACATACAATGCATGTTGAAAGGTTTACGACACATTACAAAAAATTAATGTTTTGTTACTTATGAATGATACAACTATATAATGATTATAACATTAGCCTATATAAAATCACATAATATTTTTTGCAATATCCTTTCTACAACAATATTCCTTTCATAAACTTTTTGTTAAATGTTCCCATGAAAAATTCGCATGGTCATTGTTCTGCTGTGAGTGGCAAGTGTGTCATAGTATATATCTAACACTATTTTATAAAAAAAAATGCAAAAACTTAGCATACTATGTTGCCTTTTGAACCATTTTATTTGCAATCAATCATTGACCGCAAATAATCTAAAAATTGCGAGATATTCAAAGTAATTTTTTTCTTTTTTAAAAGTGTTATTACTCAAATTTTTTATTATTTATCAGTTATAGTATTGTAATTTATTTTAGTACTCTGTTATTTTTTTGTTCTTAAACGATTACTCTTTTTGAATTTCTAATATTTTTTATTTCAATAATAAACTTTTTTTAATAATCAACTTTTATCAAATCGAGAATAATTTTGAAGTATACGATATTCCTTTAGAATTAATTGTTTGTCTTTTAAAAATGAAACAAAAATGATTTTTGAAAAAGTATTAATGCATGTTTACGAGTTCAAAATAATGCGGTTAAAGTATTATGCAACTATATACAGACTCTTAATTTATATTTAATGAACTTGTATAAACCAAGAATTATGAAACATGTAATTTTGTTCATATTATATACATTCTTATAAAGCGAACATTAATCTCTGCTCTTACAAAGTGTACGTGTATAATTTCTTTTAACGATTGTTGTAGCGGCTCTTTTTATTTACAGTTTGCAAGAAATTATAATTACAGTTTAAAATTCTAATTTTCATAAAAGAAATATAGGAATATTATAAACCAAGAGATGTAAATCACATGTATTTGTTTTGAAAAACGATCACTCTTAACACAAATCATTGATTCATTCTCCAATTAATTACTTAAAGTTTAACAATGACGTTAACACGGTTCATTTACGTAATGAAGTTCTTTATGCAAGGAAAATAAGGGACTGTAAGTAAACACTTAATTGCAAAATAAATCATACTGTGATTAAGATGACCTACTCCTAAGATCGCACATAACTTTTGTCAATTAATGTCTTCATTTCTAAGATGTATACAATATATAAATAATTATCAATGAGAGCCTTGAAGCTACTAAACTGTGTCTCAATCAATTTTATGTGTATAAAGTTATGACATTTTCTAAACTCTTGAAAAATTATGTAGTATATGTAATGCATGTAGTATATTGTATATGTATATGTATATGTATCTGTATATGTATATGTATATGCATATAGTATATGTATATGTATATGCATATAGTATATGTATATAGTATGTATACATATGTATGTAGTATAAGTATGTGTACTTTTATTTTATGATGTATGTATTCTCTTAATGACAAAATTATGAAAGCATATCTTTCCATAAAGGGTTAAGATACAAATGATATGATCGCAAATAACAGAAATTAATAGTCAATATATATTTGAATTGCAAATTTTTCCTATTTTACACTTTATAGTTGCTTTAGATCTCATATATTTAATAAGTGTATTTAATTTGTCAAACAAGCGATATGAAAGAACAGTTAAATAAGGATTATCGTACATCAAAATTACTCTCATTTAATTACATTTGCATTTAAACACCTGCGTTTTACTTTACTTGCATAGGGGAAGGTGGGGCAAAACTTTTTACTTTGTGTAAAAAGCTCGTTTACAAAAAAGCTATCCTACAAAAAAAATTTTTTAATCCAAATATTTCTTCATTGACTATTTAACTACAAGAAAATGTCGATAGTTACTAAAAAAAAATTTTTTATTTGTTTTAGACCACGTTTTTCAAAAAAATCCAAAGTACGTGGGGCAAAACCGGGTACCTAGATTTTCCATTGAAAAAATATATGAAATGTCAACAATTTTTAAAAGATTGCTCAGTTTTTAACTTATTTAACTATATTTACGTAAAATTAAGTAACTTTGAATCCAAATTTTATTAAATTATTAATTTTAAATC
>WNHD01002207.1:0-15708 GCA_011057455.1 Ganaspis sp. Gsp50
CCCATGTGTGTTCCCATGTGAGTTCCTATGTGAGTTCTCATGTGCGTTCCCATGTGAGGTCTCATATGAGTACTCACATGAGAATTTTCAATAGGGTTTAATAAGTTATATGAATTGGTATAAAGCTTTATCGTAAAATTAGTGATTCAACAATTGTTTAAACAAACAATTGTTTTAATTTAGTTTTTTTTATGTATCACAGCCTGCTCTTTTAATTAACAAAATTATTAATTATGTATAAAATAACGAATTTTAGGTTGTGTGTTTCCCATTGAGTGAATTCACTTTTTACAATGCAATAACATTAAAATGTAATTGTTTAATTTTGTTTATAATAGGTTTTACAATTTGTTTAAAATAATATTATTTATACATAAATTACAACTTTCAGCTTCTGAAGTTTAATATAAAGAATTTTTAAGCTTTCTTCATTTATGAAAAATATATACAATAAATGTTTATCAAATGCAATAATTGTTTAAATAATTACGATTGTTATTAATGTGTTCCAACAACATGACTCTAAAAACATCGTAAAAATGATTTCAACTGTATTTTATAAAAAATAAATCAAAATCAGTTGAAATTAAACAATTTTTTTTGGTAATATAATTTTTTCATTTGCTTTTATGTAACAAGTAAATTATGTAAAAATCATTGAAATCCATCCATTTTTATCAAAGATGCGGCATTAAAAATTTTTTCAAAAATTTTGAAAATTCTTGTAAATCCGAAGATTTTTAATATTTTCAAAAATCGGTTTGATATTTCTCATTCATATTTATTTCTTTACTATTTCACCAAATTTCATTAAAATCGAGAAACAAGGGGACAACCTTGATATTTTAGGCCTGGTTGCATCCATTTCTAACACCTTCTTGTTACCGACTATGTACTCCATGTCTTCTCAACGTTATTATTTTTTATTTCAGAGTTGTACAACGCATTTTTATATTACTTTTTATTTTTACTACCACAACCCGCTACTTATTATTAAACTTATAAATTAAAATATTCTAGCTAATAGGGATTCAAATCCTCGACCTGCGCCATATTGAAGCGCCAGAAAAATTCCCACTTTTCAACTATCGAATTTTCAAAATCTCGAATTTTGTCGTTTTCGTCAGGCATCGATTTCGTTATGTACATGTGGATTTCGTCAGACGTCGATTTTATCGTACATCGATTTCGTCAGACGTAGATTTCGTTAGATTTCGATTTCGTCAGATATTGATTTCGTCAGACGTCGATTTTGTTGGATGTCAATTTCGTCAGACGTCGATTTCGTCAAACGTAAATTTCGTAATTCGTTTACCACCCTCCCGGTAAGAAGAAGTGTATTTGTTTTAATTAAAGTGATATCAAATATGATGGAATTTAGAACAGTTTGAATACCAAACCAATGTCATTTTTGAAACTGTACTTTTGAATTCGTTTTGTTGGCATAAAGTTGCGATTCATTTTAATCCATTTTAATGTTTGTTCAATTTTAAGATAAAAATGTATACATTTTAATCCTATTATTAGTGATTGAAATAGCGATGTAGTGTATACTATTTAAAACCTGCAGAATATGTTCGAAATTTGTGAACATTTTAATTCTTTTTAATGTTGTGTGCTTTGAATTAAAGGAATTCAAAAAGAGAATCATAATTTTAGAAACAATTTAATACTGTTTGGTGCATAATTTTGAAAGCACATAGATTCTTTTCAATTTTGTAACTTAAAATGACCAAGTTGAATTCATTTTTATGCTATTTAGAACATAGAAATGAAATGAAATCGATTTAGTAATAAAAGGTAATAAAATAAAAGGTATAAATTGTAACTCAAAAATATTCACAAATAACAATTACATTTACAATTTAATTTTACTGAACATGTAATGTTTATTAGCTAATAATAATCAGTAAGTAAAAACGAATCTTAGAAAATCGAAAAAATATTTAAAGCCTAATAAGATGGCAATAACATATTAAATAAAATGAATAAAAATATTGTATTAAAAAAATAACAAGTGGAAAATTATATTCACTTCATGAACATTTCGGCTTCTTCATAGAGAAAAAGTTTTAAATGTCAAGATTAATGAAACAATGAAATCTTTTTATAAATTTTTGTTTTATATTATCTTTATATTAATACGAATCAATTTGTTTTTTACAATAAAATGACAATTTTAATAGTTATATTAAAATATTTTAATTTGAAATGTCAAAAATAATTAAAAATTGTCATTTACTCCATCAATTCTTGGTAAAAAACATACTTTATATAGGTTGAATGATTCAATTTTTAATGTAGAAAATTCTTTTAAAAGGAAATACCATTAAAAAGAAATCATTTTAAAAGTTATATTAAAAAATTTCAATTTGAAATGTCAAAAATTATAGAAAATTGTCATTTAACCCATCAATTCTTGGTAAAAAATTTACTTTCTATAGGTCAAACGATTTATTTTTTAATGTAGAACATTTTTCCAAAGGAAGTACTATTAAAAAAAGACAATTTTAAAAGTTATATTGAAAAAATTGAATTTTAAGTGTCAGAAATGTTAGAAAATTGTCATTTACTTCATCAATTCTTGGTGAAATATAGACTTTATATAGGTCAATCGATTCGTCTCGATGCAAGGAATCTAAATTTTTTACTTTTAAATAGAAATTTTTATTTTAAAAAAAATTTTGTAAAAACCCCGTATTTTTTAGGAAAATAGGTGCTCAAAAATTTTTAAATGAGTATTTCTAAAAATCCCTTCAATCATTTCTAGATTTTTATGAGTGTAATAACTGCCAAATTTCAGTGAAATCGGTCAAAGCGTTCTCAAGATAGAGAGGCCACAAAAAAGCGTGACATACACACATACATCTGAACATTTGCTTAAAACTTTGTAATTATACTTTCTAGATGAAAATGAGTTGATTTAGACTATTTTTGGAAAATCGAAAATCGTCACGATTACTAGGCTTTCCTATGAGGAAGCTAAATGTATTACGAATGTAATATAAATAATAACACTTGACATAATAGGAGACAAATATTTCAATATTAGCAATAGGGTAAATTTACGGTTGTTAAATAATTTTCTTATAGTATATGTTTTAACTTTTTTAAGTTGGAATGGTAAATTAAAAAAAATCCATTTTAAAAAGTAATAATTATTTTCTTAAATTAACTATTAATTGTTATATTGGTTTCTTATTAATTTGTTATTAAGTTTGTTTATTTTACATACAGATTTAAATTGAATTCAATTGATTTAAAAAATGTAATACCTAAAATAAAGAGATAAAATTATATATAATTTTACAGGATCATGAAATTTTTTGAGTAAATAGTATAAAGGAAATGACATGGAAAAAATACATTTTTTATTTGCATTAACTTAAGAAAATTTCACAGCGATAAACATAACATGAAAATTAAAATGCCCAAATTCAAATAATCATTGAATAATTCTCAAGAATTTTGGAAAGACTTTAAACAAAATAAAAGAAATGACGTAGTATTATAGTATATGTACAAACTTCTAATTCTCGCATCCGTTATAAAAACTTGTCAAAAAAGTCGGCAGAATATGAGCGGATAGGGTTCTGACAAAGATAGCAGTTTGATGTTATTAAAAATTACATAACAGTTTTTGAAACAATGCTATTGTGCTTCAATGTTATTACAAATTACACAAACAAACTGCTCAGTTTTAAAATCTAATACAACAATTTTAGATTCGATTTCAGATATCGCGATTGGAGCATGTTCGATGTTTTTTATTACCTTCCAGACATGATTAATCTGAACATCTCCTGCAGCAAAAGGTTCAAGAATCAATTCTACAACTTCTAATCGACATTCAACATTTGGAACTAATGTAATTCGTGTGATTTGAACAATTTTTTTGTTATGTAGCTGAACAACTGTATCATTAAATTTGTTGGATTTTAAATACTTCGTACTGCAAAAAATTGTGTTTTCCCGTATGCACCTTTCAAACTCTTGTTCTGTTTGAAACTTATTTCTTGGACTTGGACCAAAAAATGTAATATTGTCGAATCTTACACAACTTTTCGTAAATGTTTTAGTGGAAAATAGAGCTTTGCAGTACTCCGTTACTTGATTTGATAAATGTGGATTGAGAGGAGCAACTTGATACGCAAGTCGATTCAGTGATTTGGTGGCCATTTGCTGCTCAATACTTTTGGTCCCGTTTACTAAACTTTTTAAAGAAAATATGTTGTGCTCAAAAGGAAATGCGGAGGTAGCCCACAGCGGACCACTTTTCCTGACAGAAAGCACTAGGTGCAATAAGATGTGCACATTAAAAGTCATCTTTTCAATCCCATAAAAAATTTGAAACTTGGCAACAAAGATAATCAAATTTCTTTCACATAATCTTAATTCTTCTTCAGTGATTTCCAACTTCAATAAAGTGTGCAAAGAATTTACAAACAGTGCATAATGTTCAAGTTTATCCTTTGATATGACTGACACAAATTTATTTAAAATTGGAATACTGTAATACAATAACCAAGACTTCCAATGAGTCGCTTTCCAAACGCCTTTAGATGAAATTTTTTCAGGGATTCGATGTAAATCGCGTGGAGGTTGTATTTGAAGAAGTAATTCATCAATCTCTTGGCGCTGATTAGGCGACAGATCATTTTTACATATGTGCTCCCACACTTGCACCGTTACACCTAGAACTGCATTGTGCATGTAATCAATTGGGAACGCCCAAACCATATCAATATCCTGATCACTGAATGCAGAAGGACCCTTTACACCGCGTACTGTAGGTTTAGCATTCTTCTTTAATTTTGAAGGAATCATTTTTTTAACATTTTCTACATCTTTTAAATGCGAACTATGGGTTCGCAGTTCTGGTTCTTGGTCTAAAAATGGTAATCTAATGCCTGCTTTATCAATATGCTGTCCTCTATGATAACAGTAACTGCACGGGAAATATCCGTTGAATTGAATTCTATTTTCTAGTACTGGTCGGGCAAGAGAATCGCAAACAACACAAAGTGGCACAAATTTTATAATAAATTCTTTGTCAGATTTCTGTAACTTTAATTTTAATCCTTCGAAACATAAATGTCGTGTTTGTTTGTTGAACGCGTTTACAAAAAGGTTCATGAGATCGGATTTGGGCTCTTTACTAACAATCATTACGCCCGCTAACAAAACGTATTTAAACCGCAGACAAGGAGGAAGGAAGTTCAAAATTAATTGATATGGCCAAAAAGACCTTTTAGACATTTTGAAGAGTGGCGCACCATCAGTACTCATTGTATAACTTAAAACATTATCGTTAGAATTTATTTCTTTGTGCAACTCACTGTCATAAACATCGCGAATAGAGTTGGAAGATTCATTTAATTCATTTGTCAAAGTTTTAATTAAAATATCGGCTACTTCCTCTTCTTGGAGTAGTAATTGTAACTGATATTCTAAGTCTATAGACAAAAAGTAATTAGGGCTACTGAGGCAAATAATATGGCTATTTTTGCAATTTGAACACACCACTTTGTTTTTCTTAATTTCTGACTTTAAACACGACTTTAAGATTTCATTTTTCTCAGCACATTTATCACAGTAAAAATGATACATTATTTTATCCGGCGGTGGATCACAAACTTTGGAAATCTGATAGTTTGACAATTTAATGTGTTCAAATTGAGTTCCAGCGCATATTTTGAACATTTCCAGCAACCAATCGCGTTGCTGATGGGTGCTTCCGAATCGAACAGAAAAAGCAACTATCATTTGCACAACGTCATTAACTGTTATCGCAGATTTCTCAAACATAACTTCGTCCCCTTGATCAAACATAGATTTATTCACACATGATTCCCCTACTGTCGGCGCAGTTGCACTTTCTAAGTTTGAATCAAGATCTTGATCGTTTTCAGAATCAGATATTTCCTCGTCAAAAGTAGTCGTTTCTTCCTCGATTTCAGAGAATTCCTCATATTCGTATTCAATTGCTGCATTATATGGCAAGTCGTCTAAGTGTTCACTGGCAGATTTTTTAAAACTTCCTGCATGCAAAAAAATAAATTTAGATTAACCC
Source organism: Ganaspis sp. Gsp50 (assembly GCA_011057455.1). Classification (NCBI taxonomy): domain Eukaryota; kingdom Metazoa; phylum Arthropoda; class Insecta; order Hymenoptera; family Figitidae; genus Ganaspis; species Ganaspis sp. Gsp50. The sequence continues at coordinate 6,074 of WNHD01002207.1, forward strand.
CAATAATGATTTTTTTTTATTGCGCGACTTTTTTTGTAAATTCGAAATTGAAAAGCATGTTTTTAATTGGGTGATAGCGAACAATTATTTATTGAAAAATTATTTCGAACCTTAAAAGAGATTAAATGTTTATATAACAATTATATGGATATTATAAGTAACAAGAGGCGTATTTTTCAATGAAACAATTTTTTTCGGATACTGTATGGAAAACAAGAAAATGCGTATTCTTTTAATTTGTTATTTTACAAAAATTACAGAAGTTATAGTTTTTTAAACATATTTTCAGAAAAAGAGTACTTTTGAAACGCGTTTTTCTATGATACTATTAGCAGATCAAAAATAATGTATTAAATATTTGGTTTATATTTCTTGTTTTTTTTTAGATATACATATAGTAAAAAATAATATACTTGAAACTATAGCATTAAAAAAGTGAAATTAAATCTAAGAAATGATTTTTCTCAAAACCGAAGTCACTGATTTTTACACTAATAAATAACGAAGTTTTTACAGCTTTTGCTAAAGTGGTATTAATTGGCTTTAAAATTCTATTCTCAATTTTTAACCTAGTTGCAAATATTAATATTTTGCATTTCTGAAAATAAAACGATAATAAATTATTTATGAGAATAAAAGAATAGATTTATAAAATAACTGCTTAAATCCCAGACCAGAACTAAAATCAGAACTGAAAAATTGTTAATAGTATTTTAACACGAAAAAGGACTACTTTAGTATAAATTAGAAAACATTCCTCATTCAATACTGTAAAAATCAATGACTTCAGATTAAAGAAGGTATGCTAGTTACAATATTCATCCAATAAAAAAATAAAAAATACGTGTTTTCTTATCTTTCATATACACTGAAAAAAATAGATTTATTTAACTCAAGTATTGAAGATATTATCCATTAAATATTTTTCTAATCGAATTGAATATTATTTGAATTAAATATACGTTACTTAAATTAAATAATTGATTGGATTTAGAATTATTTGATTCGGGTAATATTTACTTGAAACTAATAAATATTTAATAGATAATAGTCATAGTCTAACAGTCATATAGTCTTAATAGTCTTACTGGGACTTTACTAAATGAATTAGTGGTTTTATACTAACAATTAGGATTTCTTGACTAAGAATTAGTCAAAGCGGTATTACAGTCTAAATTAGAATCAGTAAAATTTTAATGATGAAATAGTAAAAAGCGAGCTTTCAAATTAAAGTTTCACTGATTGACATTAAAAAACTTTATAGAATGATTTATTGGTTCTGTTTTCATTATCTCATCAGTATAATTTTACTGATTGAAATTTAGATTGTACTATTTTATTAAATGAAGTAATCGATACGGTTAAATTAGTGAAAAGTGACTAATGGATTTATCATACAAATTATTGAATAATAAACAGAATTTAAAATTTAGAATTTTTAATAAGATTCTAATGAAAAGTTTTTATCAAAAATAAGAAATATTTAAATTTATTGTAAAAGACCAAGTTTCAATTGTTTAACAAATGTAATGAATTTTTTTTATAAATTTTGAACATTTGAATAAAGATGTTATAATTGTCTGTTTGTGAAATTTAAAAAATTATTTGGGTGAAATAAAATTGTTCTTTGAATTTATGCTAAAAATGTATAGCTTTGTGTGGGTAACTTTTTTATTTAATAAATGTATATGCAATGTTTGTTAAATTGTCTTAAAAACAATTTAACGTTTTATTCAATAATAATCAAACCATATTAGTACAATAAATGATTGGTAACGATCACTTATCAAAAAAGTTTATTTTCGAAGTATGTTTCTACTTTTTATTAAATTTTAACGACTATCAAACTAATCTTTTTCCCGTACAAATGACCAATATGGAAAGTATAGTTAATTAAAACTTCATAATTATATTAATGAAGAAAATGTACTCACGCAACTGAATAAATAAAAATGTATGACATTGTAAGAAAGTATATTACAAATTTAATTAATTTTGATTGCATTCTATCGCAGGTAGACATGTATACCTTGAAATCGTTAAGATTATTTTAAAAGCACTTTTTCACAAATAAAAAGTAATGTTTTACTATGACCAGTGATTGCAATTATGACAATTTTTAAAAATAGCTGGCAACACGCTTTAAACACATATTTTACATAGAAAATTCTTTTTGATCATTTAATACACACAGAGAAAACAGTGCTTCAATATTACCCTGCTTCTAGAAACGTTAATTGAAAAACTGTCTAGCTTCCTTACAATGTTGATTAAGTTGAGAGACAACAAAACACGCATTTCATGGTTTTCTATATGTCAGAAGCAAAAATGATTCCAATCACCCATAATTTTTGCATATGCATATCGCATAAAATGACTAATATATTATAAAAATTTATAACAACCAGAACAGAATTTATCTTACGTTTGAGTTTTATTTCGTCTATTTTCTTCTCTGAAGCATCATTCCACGTCTTGATAGTTTTCTGGCTAAGTTGTAAACCAGGGTCACAGTTGGGATCTAATATCAGTTTGTATCTTCTGCGTTTACTTGGTAAACCATGTTCAGTTTCAGAATTCATAATGTATCTAAAAATATGTATTTTTTAACTTGTTTCAATTCATGACGATTTTTTGGAAAAAGTGTTGTATTATATATAAGCATTAGGAATTTTATCTACTGTATGTCAGTCAATTTATCTTTTTATTTTAAAAATTGAAATTCAGAAAATGAGAAATGTCATTTTGTCAATTTTTCAATCCATATTAAAAAAAATTCAATTTTTAATGTCTCAAAGTTAATCTTTTTTAAAATAAAAATTCTTTACCAATTTTTATTTAAATTATTGCTTTACTTCAAATTAGTTTAACCACCTGTTAAAATGAGGTTATGTATTTTATAAAAGTTACACTTACCAATGTTTGAAATAAATATTTCTGTTAAAAAACTTCACAAAAAATCAAATTTCCTTTTTACAGTAAAAAAGGGTTCTATAATCCATTATTAAAAACAAACTATTGCAACCGGTTTCCTTTTACCAATAAATAATTACGCGTGAATGATTAACCTCTACTGATTCTGTGCCGTTCCAATTCCGTTCATATAGGCCTAAGCAGAATGGAAGACGGGAACGTAAACGGGAACGGGAAGCATGAGAGAGACAGAGATATATCTCTGTCTTACTCTCTCTCATGCTTCCCGTTCCCGTTTACGTTCCCGTCTTCATTCTGCTTAGGCCTTATAACGGACTGTGGAAAAAACGCAACGCGAATGATTTGGGTTTCTAGTTAGAAAATTCTAGAATATATCCTTCTCTCTTGCTATTTCCAAGAAAAAATAAATAGTTTAACGGAAAGTATTTCAAAGTAGTGCTGTTGTAAACTATTTTATATTGTCTCCGGTAACACGTGGAGTTCTACCTCGAAATTATTGTGATGTTCGCCTACATTTGTGTTTTAGAAAATCGCTTAAAACAAATAGTGCATATAAATGCCATAAAAAAATTCATTGTAAAGAAACATGTGCCTAACCAAAAGTATAAACTCATCGATGGATCAAAAGAGTGCATCGTGCTGAGATTTGCAGGTTAGTACATGTACAGTAAAATATTCTCAAGTATTTTGCAGGTAATTAGAAAGTTTTTTATGTTCATTTTACTTTATGTACTGTATTTATTAATATTTTATTTATTGCTTTCTCATAGAGGAAGCTTTGTAAATGTGCCGATTTTCGATTGTCCAAAAACAGGTAGTAAAAACAACTCATTTTCATTTGAAGTGCATATGTTTGAAGTTTTAAGACAATGTCCAGATATGTGTATGTGTGTATGTCACGCTTTTTACTGTAGGCAGGATATCGCGAGAAAGCTTTGACCGATTAACAATTTAAAATATGTTAATTAATTTTTTATATTTTTTTACAAATTTGAAACGATATAAAACAAAATTATTAAAAAGTAAATTATTAAAAAATTTATAAAATTATTAAGCAAACTTATTAAAAAATAATATTTTTGAATACTAGCTTATTTAAAATTACGTCTTTTGTAATAAAATACCTCAATTTAGGAAATTTTGAATTAAAAAAATAATCGTTAATCACAGTCAAGATAATTTTCTCTTGAATAAACCTTTAATTTTTTATATTTCAGATTCATGTTATTCATTTTGCTTTTTTATAAATTGTTTAGACACCAAAGAGGAACTCGAAGTCTTTATCGAAGGTGTAGGTGGCAGAGGACGCATCCCGTCGGCAAAAATATTGAAATCTGCCGCGGAATCCACGGATGAGGAAATTCAACCGTCGATTAAGCGTCCTTGCAAAAGGAAAGTAAGTCTTTTCAAAGTATTTAAATTTCATTTTAAAATTAAAAATTTCTGTTTACTTGTGTATTTTTAACAGTTTTCTCAATGTCATTTAAAACTCAATTATAGATTTGTCTTTTCTCGCGTAATTTATTACTTTTATTTACCCGGGTTGTTGTAAAAATTATACCTGATTATTTAATTAAATCATCGTAATTTAATTTATTTTTTTAATATCGAACTGACAATTTTGAAGTTGACCCTGGCGGAATTGTATGTAAGTAAAGTGTTAAAATGATTAAAATCTCTATAGTTTTTTATTGTATTTCTTAATTGTGTTAATCGTTAAGAATCGTTTCCAATTGAGGAAACGCTCCAATTGAAAACGATTAGTAATGATTGACACGATTAATAATGATTGAGGACGATTAGGAACCATTATAAAATCAATTGGGATGAATCGTGTGGACACGATTAAGAAACACAATTGTGACACGATCAGAAGAAAGGGGCCTTACAAGCATTTGAAATTAGGTTATGTTTGCTGACAGTTTTAAGTATATTAATGATTCGCTTTTAATTATTTGTAAACAAAAACAGTTTTTCTCGACAGTATACAAAAAATCTATTCAAGAAAATCTGTTTTCGTCTGCAAATTATTAAAAGGGAAGCATTAATTAAGTTAAAACTGTCATCAAACATAACCTAATTTCAAATGCTTGTAAGGTCCCTTTTTCAGATAGTGTCACAATTAAAAACTATGATAGAGATTTTAATCGAATGTTTCTATAAGGGCTTCTATAACACTTGGAAAACATTTGACTTTCTCAATAAAAAAAATTCTGAAATACTGATTTACATATTACAATTAAGACGTTGGAATTTGGAAAGACCAATTTTTGTAAGATGAAAAAAGTGAAGCAATGTCAATTTATTATTAAAATTATTAATAAAAAAGGAGAATATTCCTGCTCTGATTCTAGTTTGTTCTGCGTTTGTGAGCCAAGTAGAACAAACAAGAGACTATGAAAAAACTTATTTTCTTATTTTATTAATGATGGAATTGGAATAAATGCAATTATTTTACTTATATATTTAGATAAAAAATAAATGCTTTTTTAAAATTCGAACACTGTCAATTAAAATAAATCAACATTTTAATTTTAGCATTTTTTCATTACAAGAGAATCTACCATGTATTGCTCGATTTCATAACACTTCGCGTACACAATTTCGCCAAGGGTGTGTGACAGTTTTGAACTACAAAGATTTAATTAATCATTTTTTTTCATTCAGACTGATGATAATAATTTGCTTGCATCTTTAAATAAACGTCTGGAAAATTTTGATCGTATGAGAAATGATGAAAATCTTGAGACAAACTGTTCCTCAAACCATATGATTCAAATGGGCGGACTTAACACAACAAAGTCTACAAATAATATTGAAGCAGACAAAGAAAATGCTAAATGCATGATGTGTGAAAAATTTAAGGAACAAGTGAAATCTCTAGAAGAGAAACTTGCATCCTTGACAACAGAAGTTAATGAGAGATATAAAGACTGGTCAGAATCAGTTGATCGGGAAGTGATTCTTTTAGATGAGATTGATAAATCCAAAGAAGAGTTAAAGCAACTCAGAGATTTAAATTTGGAATGGCAGAAGACAGCAATTGAGAAGCATAATAATTTATTAGGTAAAATAAATATTTTTAGTTCATAAAAACGGACTTATAGTAGCTTTATCATATTATTTACTTAAATAAGAATTTGTAAAAATGTTAATTTTATTTTCCTAGCTATACATAAAGCGACAGTTGAAGCTCCTAGGCAGTTTGACAGAGGCGGACAATATCCTCCAGTGGGATTTATTACAGAGGACGAATCTCAGGTTAACATATCTATCAAAATTTAAAATTATATTTAAAGGCAAATTTAATATAAGAAATACAAAAGTCTTACTTGTGCAGTTTCAACAAAAAGTTGAATTCCAAATTTTTTAGGAAAAAATGAAAGCAAATTAATAATTATTAACGATATACAATAATATTGTAATTTACATAAAATTAACTTTAATATTAAATAAAATAAAACTCCAAAAGATTAAAAGTTAAAATATTAAAAACTTTTAAAGTAAGAAATTTTATTCTATTTAATTTTCTAATTTATACCAAATTTAAAATCTAATATTTTTACCAGAATACCCACTTTTTAATTGGATTTGAATTGAAAAACATTACAATTAGGTATTCTCAACAATTCATTAGTTTAAATTTCTAGTGCATCGAATTTCTGTTTAGTTGAATTTTATAAAGTATAATTAATTTCAAATCTAATTTTTACATCGTAGAAATATTTATTTATACGCAATTTTTATTATCAGAATTTCTACTAAACCAACTTTTTATGGCAAATTTTGTTAGATTTAATTCATTAAATTTTTATAAATATTAACTTAGATAGAACATAATACTCATAAAACAGAATATCTATTTGACAGAATTTTTGTTTAATCGATTCTAAATTAACTCAATTTCTACTTCACAGAATTTCTATTTATGAACAATTGTATATAGATATATATAATACTACATATTTTACATTTATAAAATTTATTTATTTTGGTCTATTATTTGTTTATTTAATTATTTATATAAGTGATACTTTATTTATTCGAATTTGTATTTCGCTGAATTAATATTCGTCTGAACTTTTATTTTCATAAATTGTCATGCCATGCAATTTTTTTCGCTAAATTCTCAATTAACAGATCTTTTATTTATCCCAACACACATCCGGCAGAAACATTTCGGTCTTAATTTTAAAATTAACCTATTACAATTTTCTTGTTTATTTCTGACTGGGCAATTTTTAAATTCACACTGAAATCTTTCTGATGAATGCTTAAAACAATGAATGTTTTGATAAACGAGAATTCGGTGTTTTAAACATCCTGTCAAATTAAAATGGAAAATATTTAAATTAATTAATTAAAAGTTCTACAGACGGAGACATCATTTATGAACGAATCGGGACCGGGAAGGACATCACTTATGAACGTTCCACTTTTCACTCAGTATTTCTCCACTGTTCCTTTTATACATATGTGTGTTTATTGATGTGTATGCGTAAGGAGTAACAAAATATCTGCGTGCAAGGGGAAATTCGTAATTTATCATTTTCGTTCAAAAGAAACCGTTTTATAAAGAAATACGTATTTTATTTACATGTTTATAGAAAAATTCTGTTGAATATTTGTATTTTGCAAATTATTATATAAAATTTAGTGCTTTTAGGTTAGATTCAATGTAATTCTGGGTAGAGATATTTTCATTCATAAGTGATGGACGGAACCGTTCATTATAGTGGTGCGTTCATAAATAAGGGTCTTCACTATCGTCGTCCCTGACTGTATACAAATTCTGTCAAAAATTCTGTTGTATAAAAATTCGATGAACTTGAGAGATTCTGTCAAATAATAATTCCGTTATATGACAATTCTTCTTCGTTAAAAAATTTATAATATTAATAAAATCCAAAAACTTATTTTTCAATAGCAATTCTTCCGTATGGAAATTACGGTTCAGTATGAAAAGAAATTCAATATTCTGGATTTTAAAAATTGGAAATTCAAACTGATTATTTTTAGGGAATGTATTCACGCGTCTCTGGTTGAATTAAAAATTATCAATTTTGGTAAATTCAAAAATTAAATTATTTTAGATCAATTCAACAAAAGTAAACATCTTTACAGATCCATCTTGGCAGAGGCATTTATTTGTCCATGCAGGCTTGGGCCCTGGCTCTACATGTACCAAATACACGTCAGGCAACCTTTGCAAAAAATATTTTGGTATCCTTGTGTGGCTATGATTACTTAACAAAAATCACGGTGACAGGAAAGGGAAGTAATCGCAATAAACAAAGCAAAAAACCGGAACAACAGCTAGATCCCAAAATCCTCCTAGCTATCCGAGGTATTATTCAAAATCAATCGTTTAAAAATTCGAAAATTTTGTTCTTATCAAACGTTCAAAATCTATAAATAACCATATATAATATTTTTAATTTCTCTAATTACTAATTTGATTTTTCAGATATCTACGCTTACTACTTGGTAACAGAAAAGAAATTTAAAGAAGAAGATGCAGAAATCCAAGCGGGAAAGGTACACACGCATATTAGTAAAAAAATTGCTAGTTTAAAGGAAAGCAAGAAAAAAGCATATGTTAAAAAACCTGAAAAGCCTATATTAGGATCGGGAGAAACTGAAAATGTAGATGGCCTAGCAGGAGTTGAAAATTCAAGTGGTCCGCAGGTAGCTGTAACTTCAGATAGTTTGGAGTCAATTGTAACTTCAGGTGGTTCAGCGATAATAGCTTCAGGAAATCCGGATATGGCTAGAACTTCAGCTGTTAATATTAATGAAAATTTCGAAGCTGAAATGGATAATTTATTATCTGACCAATCAACTTTAATTGATCCACACAGTGATGATTCACTCAGTAGCGATGATGAACAAACCAAAAATACGAAAGATAATGTTCATAATGGCACTAACAGTTCATCACAACCTTTCAAGCATCTTGTGTTCGAAGTTTAACTTTATTTGTTAATATTAAATGTTCAAATATTTTAAAAGTTTTAATGTACAAAAATGTTTAGGAACTATCAGTATTATTTAACTTAAAGTCAAACTTTAAAGTTTTCGTTTTAAATTGGTTAACATTTATGGACAAATGTTTTATGTTAAAAATGTTCCTTTATAGAGAAAAATATATATTTGTATGTCATTGAATCTTAATAAAAATTTAACTAAAAAGTTACCGTTTAATTATTTAATTTCAAAATTTAAAGTAAAAAAATCCTTATTAATTTCTCAATTATTGTATTCTGAACACAATTCAATCCCACTTAATTCTATTTAGACCATTTATATTCTATGTCTACGATTGAATTCTGTTTAATTCAATGCGTACATTCATATTACTTTTTATTTCATTTACGACTGTGTTTGGAATTCAAAAGGTGACTTTCAAAAATGACATTGGTTTGGAATAGAAACGTTTCTATTCCATTTAATTTACCTCTTCTTACCGGGCTGGTAAAAATTTCCGATAGAAACCGGACACAAAAAGCAGGTAAATTTTCCAGCACGAACGTATAGAACTCGGATTAAAAACGTATAATAACCAGAAGATGAACAGATGATTTTCGGATTAGAACGTACAAATTACGGATGAAACCGTATGTGAAACGTTTGATTGGAATTTCATTTTTGTATGGCACATAGGATTCGTACATAACCGTATAAAAAACATTTCTAAACTT